>BMAO01032137.1:0-50453 GCA_019973975.1 Trichonephila clavata
GAGTCGCTGAACAGTGTGACATTTATCTCAATCTCATTCACTCACTCAACAAATTTAAGCAATACTTTTCTTTTTTCATTTTTGAAGATTTGATTTCAATTCCGGCAACTCGTCTTCACAAAGTTTCGCAACATATTGTTTATGATTTGTTTTCTGATTTGTGCCTTAGTGCCTTTTAAAATTATATTCCCTAGCAACTGAATTACAGTTTTTGCATATCAAGCACAATATTTTATTATTGTTTTCGACATCGAAATATTGCAGTTCCCATTTTTTTCGAAAATTATGATGTTCATCTTCAGTTCATCTTTTATTACTCTGTTCTTGAAGTTGGATTATACTTTTATTAAATGACTTTTTAGTTCATTATGAATAAAAACCAAAATCCACGTTCATTCACAAACGATTGAGTAAACACTGCCCTTTTTGTCTTGGTCATCTTGGAGGTTTTAAATTTTAAAAAATAAATCTTCAACTTCCTCTAACGTCAAGCTATTCGCCTCTCGTTGATTGGACACTTCAAGGAGAAATAAAAAAAAAAAAAAAAGGTAGCACACACGATGAATCGTAGTGTGATCTATAGCAAATAATATTTTTTAATGCACTTAAGAATGTAATAAAAAATTCATTTTTCATAACAAATTAAATGAAAAATGTAATAAAATATTAAAAATAATTTTTATTCAAAGGCTATATTATTATTAAAAAGGATTTTTTAAGAAAAAGAATAGATAGTAGGTTAATATATCGTAAATTTTTAAAAGAGGTTTACCAGAAATTAATTTCAAAATGAAAAAAGCCCTTCAAAATTGATATTTATAATTTTGTAAAATGTCTCCGCGGGCCGCAACCTATGTATTGGCGGGCCGCATGTGGCCCGCGGGCCGCGTGTTTGACATGCCTGCTCTAAGGAATTTCCTGTAATGCTTGCTTATTCGCATACGTGAGTTAGGGAGCATTGCTGAATTTGAGCAAGATATATACATAAAACTCCTTACAGAAGAGACAAAAACGAAAAATTAAATTTCATTAAGGAATGCATGAAGTTTCCTACTCATTATTGATACCAAACTAAAATTCCTGGTTTTTCTCTTTCCCTCTCCTGTGATAGAAGCTCCCCCCTTTCTTGAAATAGGACATATGCATAGTCTAAAGTTTTGTGAGAACACCAAAATCTATAAAACGTGTAACAAATGTCGTTCAACAGTCTTCACCCGAGCACATTCTGGATAGTCTGAGCCTTTCTATAGAGGATATATATACTTCTCCACTTCTTATGCTCGATTTCATCAGAGTCAACGGACTTATTGATCTTGCCTGATTTCATCAGACCTAAAAGGATTAGTAACAACAACAACAACAAAAACACGTTCAATATTTTGTGATATGCTTAAGAATCAATAAAAAAAGATTTTAATTGCAGCAATAATAAAAGACAGTTTTAATTACACAAGGGTACAAAATTAAAGTTTTGGAAAAATACAAAAAATGTTTTCAATGATTTTTGTATTACTTGTGTGCTGATTTTGAAAATGACTTCCATTTTTTCCTATCAAGTTAGAATTTTTTTGTAAAATCAATATCAATATTTTTGCTAAGACCTTATTTGAAAAGGAATTCTCTCGAACAATTTAGCCTGTGCAATTTGGCAACAGTGGTTTTTATTCAGTGAAATCTATGTAAATATTGGTTCTTTGTGAGGTAAATCAATTTCTCAGCAATTAGATGAAAACCATTGTTTCTAGACCTCTTTGATCGGGAGAAAAACAAGAAATTCCTTTAAGATTTATACATTTTACAACCAATTATGGTATAATCTCTAACAGAAAATCACCAACACACTATTTTAATTTGTTTTTATTAAGGTATTTACAAAAATAGCTGATTGACCAAGTGGAGCAAAAATAATGCTTGTGTACATACAAGTTTGAAGCATATTTTAAAATGCGCAAGAAAGCAAAACAAAGTTTCTTCTTGGGCATGTTCTCTTTTTTTTGTAACCTTCTTTCATATTTAATCTCAGGCCTATCTCGTTTAACATCCAACAATAATCGGTTAGCATGTTCTCTTGTCCATTCTTTCTTGATATTTGCATCTTTGATACCTTGATGGAACCTTTTCCCCTGTTCTTCACTGACTAATCCTAAATTATTTTTTTTGGGGGGGGGGAGTCCACATGTGAATGAAGTAAATCTATATTCACACTCATGAAGCAACCTAACTATTGAAATTTCTTCAGTTTATTCATTGCAATTCTTTTACAGCCAGGATCCTTGTAATTGCCAAGAAACTTTCTGACGACATCTTTAAAAGCAACCCAAGCTTCTTTTTCCTTTGCTTGTCCTGCAAGTCTCAAATTTGTCATCCTTCATATCTGGACCAACAAAGATTCCCTCTGTCAACTTGACGTCGGATATACCTGGAAATATTTTGCAACTCAGTTGGAGGCAAAGGCACTAGAATATTAGGTCCATGAGGAATGAGGTGTATGACCAATGGAATATTATCAGGATAAGATATCAGCTTTTGATTTTTGCGATTATACCTATGGATAAGACAGGAACAAAAGTAACAATCACCAGAGTGGTTTTTCGGACCCCTCTATGTCATAGAAACTCCAAATCGTACAGCAGTATTCTTTCCTTTGAGCCAGAAGCGTAGATCGTTGAGGCATTTTACACCGATTTTGTGATGAGCCCCATGATTTGTCTTGATCTCCAAGTTTCATGCTAAAATATGCAAGGTAAAGCTGTCTATTATGCTTCTCATGCGATATTTAATTAAACTGTATTCACCGTATATGTAACAAAAGTCACGAACTCAATGCCAAGTTTCACGAAACGCCCAGAAAAAAAGTGTTTTTGAGATGAAGCTTTCACTAACGCAGCACATGCACTACAATAAATTACACCATGGAAGAAAAATTGAAACCAAGTTCAAAATTTCATTGCCTTATGTTCAAAATCATTAAAGACGAGGGACAGTTCCTTTTTTATCTAGCCAAGATAAGGATCTAAGTTACTGTTTCGCGCGACGCTATTGGTAGAGAAATTTTGAGATTTGAGACAGGGAGAGAAGGAAGGCAAAGTAAAGATGTCACAGAGTGATATTCTGTACGTTTCACCAAGGTTGAATGAAGGTCATCCACGAAGGGAAGAAATTCAACGCTGTAAAATTTTTTTTGGTAAATGTGTATAAAAATCCAAGTAAAACTAAATTTTCAAAAAAACGTGACATGATAGAAAATTTTCATTATTATTTCTGAAATCAGTTCCAAAAAATACATTAAGTTCAGCTATCACTGCTATTGTATTTTTTTTCATTGTAACCCTGTGTTGTTAAACATGAAATTTCAAAATAAAAAGCTTATGATATCATTAATAGGAACATTTTTTTTCTCGACGCTTAAAAATTTAATTGCCAACCTTATGATATTTTTGCAATGATTGTTCTTGTATTGTGAGTCACAGAAATAAAAATATCTTTGATATTTCTTAATTTTGGAAGAAATGGATGTTGTTACTTTATATAAAGCTCAACTGTAAATATTATAAATACTTAATACTTAAGTATTATGAAAAATATCAACTGGAGCACAGCAGTCTTGATCACGACTGTTATCTCCCCTCTATGTGGCTATTTGTAAATATATCTTTGTCTAAATGGCTCTTTGACATGACTAAGTTTCTAAATGGCTTAGTTATCTCTTGTGTCACTTACAACTTGGTTCTCTCCGAATGAGGGAAAATTCCTGGCACGTGTTTTCCGATTCTGAGTTCATTCAAAGCGGTTTATAACTATGAGGAAAAATTCAATACCTCTATCAACTGTTCTTTTTTTTCTTTTTTAAAAAATGCTCTGCTCAGTTTTTTATGCAAACAAAGAACATAAGTCACTATATTATCCTTTTGGTTGTGTTAAATATTTTTCAATGTACTTAACTGAATTAATGTGTTTATGTACGCAGCAAATATGAACAAGACAATTCCATCTGAATCCTTCCTTAACCACAATAGTAAAGGGATGAATAATTCATTGACTTTTTATTACTAATGTTTCGTTAAGAAGCAACACTTGGGCTAATAGTGACCGATATCTTGTTTCAATCACGGTCAAGTGATAAGAACTGTAATAGATGGGCTGTCTCATCCCTCAGTGTACGAGAGTTAAAAGGAAGATTAGCAATAGTCAAAATAAAAGCAATTTACTTACAACCTAGCAAACATGAACAACCCAAGTTAGGAAATGCACCTTTAAATAAATATCGGAGCAAAAGCTAGAAAGACGATGTAACTATAAATTTAATCACTTTCTCTAGGAACGTCTTAGACATACACATTCCAAATAATCGAAGATATGTTCTAAGTTATTCTACTTCAAGCCACCGCTAATCCAAATTAAATATCTATTTGATAAATCGTCAATCTTAAATATTAAACAAATAATCTAAGGAACATTCTCGCCTAGCTTTATATTACTTTACGTTAATCACTAACTGCTATAATTTAGCTCCTAACTTTCTCTCCTCGAACCTGAAAGTTAATGTTAAAACATAAAACTTGATTTGTATAAGTCACGTCTTCTTCTTCGGGAGAAAGTTTTCAATAGAATAATATTTAAAGACGCAGTTTTCCCCAAAGAGGATTAGTAGGAGGTATGTGAATAGACCCGTTGCAAAACGACATCTGAGATGGAGCCGCTTTTATACCAGGGTTCACCGACCGGTGGTTCGTGAAAATTTTTTGATGGTTCGCAGAAAAATTGGGACATTATTTATATTTTAGAAAGATTCAGTTTCAAAAATGAAGAAAAAAAATAACTGTCATAAAATATGGATTATACTTTGTTTGAAATTTTTTAACTAATACTATTAACGAAATTCCTTTCAATTTTAATGACTTTTTAGGTACTTGTGCGGGGTTATCTAGAGATATTTGAAACTGAGAGCTGACACTCTTGGTAAATTGATGGCGCAACACTTCATTTTTGTTGATATTGCTTTGCGTCGACGGTTTGTTCTTGTTTTTCGTTAAGTTCAATATCAGTGATTTGGAAATGTAAATGAGATGTAAATAAGTGATACTACAATTATAGTGCTCTCCCATGTAATGATCAATCCTATTACTGGCCCGCCAAAAAAAATTATACATTTAATAATCCATGATGTACTAAAGGTTAGCTACCGCTGTTTGACATCATGACAAAATGAAGTTTCTTAGCCTCGACATATTTAACATGCATCCTCCTTTAACAAGCTGAGTTTTAAAAGGTATTAAGATTCGAACTTAAGATGTGATAGGGGCAATGCCGGCCGTGATAAGTACACTGATCAAGAAAGGTTGTGACGAATTGTTGGCTATGCGAAGGCGCTGCTGTGCGCATTTCAGTATCCAAAATGTAAATATTGTTAGAGTGTTACTTGATTTGTAGAATGTAAGCCGCATCACGGCAAGTTCGCGAGTCTTATTAAACATTACTATATTTTAAATGTGTCGTCGAGCAATTTTGTGGAATGTCTTATAGATAAGTACGGATACACATTAATTCGCTTCGTTACTTTGGAACATTCGCCTCGTTTATAGTTTTGGACAAAGGTTAAGAACGGGATTCGGCAACCTTGTAGTTGTGGTGTACCAAACTAATCAGTATGATTCAGGGTGCCACACAATTGGAAATATTTGAAACGATTCGAATCCTTCGACAATACATTCAGATTTAGAAAATAGGTGTGAAGAATACAGATTTATAGTTTTATTACACATAAATTATGCAGCATTTAAAGATATTTATTAACATCAGAATATACGTCCTTTATATATTCGCCATCTGTGAAAAATTTGAAACAAAATGATCAAGTACGAAATTACGTTCGTCACTTTAGATTTGGTTCCAATGGTTTGACAAAAGATTTTTCTTATATCCAGTAGCAGCTCTTCTCATAACTATGTATGGCCTTGGTAGCCAAGTGGTCTAGGCATCGGATCGTGGCTAGAGTGTCATGAGTTCAATCCCAGTACCACTGAAGACCCGCCGTGTAGGGGCGCGATGCACGTAAAATCTGTCGAGAGCTCAAACGTCCTCCCCTTGGTGTGGTGTGGTAATTAGGAGAGGGGTGCTAGCTCAGGTGTCGTCCGCGTCACTTGACCATGGTTCAAAATTACGCGGACCGTCCCCAAAAGCCCTCGTGTAGCTGAACAGTGGGATGTTAATATTCACTCACTCATAACCATGTTTCTTGTCAACATTCTTAAATAAGAGTTGATGTTTAGTTTGAAAATATCTTTGTACAATTGACGTGTGACATAAGACACATACAGCGCAATATTTTTGTTGTATGAATAATGCTCATCTATCTAATAGGCTTGGAAAACCGCTGTAACGTTTGAGATAAATAAAGGTAGCGTGATATTGGTTAATTAAAATGTTAAGTTTAATTTCGGCTCAGCTATTACTTACAGATTTACATTGAAGATTATTAACATAGTAATTAGATTATATTAGAGTCCCAAATTCTATTGTTTTGTGAGGGAGGAGTTTTGGCGTCTGTTCTCAGCGCAGCCTTCAAATCCTCTCCTGTTCTCTCTCTCTGCCCTCTCTAGGGTTCGGGGGGACAGCGGTCGGCGTCTTTAGCTTCCAGTTACATCCGGTCGTGGGCGGAGAGTAGTGTCAAAGGTTGCCGGGGTGATCCAAGAAAAGCTGCACAATATTTTTAAGGGTCCAGGTGTCAATGCGCGTGTGATGACCATACTCACAGCTGTGTGGCGGGACATAAATCTTTCGAACATCAATCTTTCTTTTCAAGAGGCAATTGAATTAAAATGTATATATATGAATCGTCACAATAATTAAACAAATAAAATGAAAGTTTTCATATTAAAAAGTAGCTTATAGTGCATAATGTGCATCCAATTAAACTCTAATTTCTGTTGAAATCATACACGATAATTGTATATCGGCGCTATGAACCAAAAGAAAAAGTAGAGGAAATGTTTGAGGGGTGCAAAACAGACAGACAAGCGATTTTACTTAATGTGATGACTTTGTTGAGAGATGTAGACTGCCACTAAGAATTGTACCTCATGCCATAGGTTGCTGATCCCCTGTTAAGAACCTTTATTGTAACAATTGTACTTTAATTTGAATCTTCTATTGTTAGAAAGTTTAAAATATCTTTTTAAAACTGCTTGTGCTTGTACAATTTATCTTCACTCTGTTTTCCATATCTAAAAACTTGAACAAAGAGAAGCATTGCTGGTGTGATATTTTGTAAGGGTATCCGAGAGGAAGAGAAATATACATTTTAACAGATATACCGCATTTATAAAGGTGACTATTGTATGGCTGTTCACAAACAAGCTCAGCTAGTGAATAATTAATCTAATTCACAAGGGGTGCCAAATTCAACGCTTTTTTGCATCTTCAAATTCTCATTTTTTTAACATTGGTTCTTTGTTCTCTTACCACTTCAGAGCGTCGTGATTGACAATTTCATTGCCCTCTTTGAACTCTCTGCCAAGCTATCACTATCCTAGCCTCAAACTCGATTCTATTTTAAAGCATGTTTTTTTTTCACGAACTCGTATTAGAAAACAACTGAAAGGTTTTTAAATTTATAAAAGAAAATATACAGTAGAGTTTAAGAGATTATTTGAGAACTGAAATATACGCTTATAAAATTATATATATATATATATCTTTCTAGAAGTGTGGTATAGAGCAATTTTATTTTATGTTTTTAAATTAAATATTCATAATACATCGTAGTTCGAGAAGAGTTTTCAGCCATTCAATTTTCTTTCAGAGAAAAAAATTAAATATAAATCGTGAGGAATCAATCGATATAGGTAGTGTCTCTTAATTAATATTTCTAATTAAGATAATAAACAAATATTAACTTATGCATGTGAAACTTGGTCCATGTCTCGAGCAGATGAGAACATGATAAGTATATACGAAAGGAAGATCTTAAGATTTATTTTTGGAGGAACTCAGGAAAATGGAACGTGGCGAAGAACAAATTTCGATCTCTGTCAATTATATAAAAAATCTGACAACGTTAACTTCATCAAAATACAACGAATTAAATGGGCAGGGTACGATTGCAGAATGGACGAAGACCGCACCACTAAAAAAGTCTTCAATGCTCAACCAATTGGCAAGCGAAGAAAGGGCAGTCTAAATCTTAGATAGATTGATGGCCTAAAAACAGATGCCCTAGTTTTGAGAACTAAGTGTTAGAGAACACTTGCAGGAAGAAGGCTGGTCTGGAAAAGGCTTCTTGAGAAGGCCAAGGCCCACCCTGGGCGGTCGAGCCACCGAGGAAGGAAGGAATAAACAAATATAGTTAAATGCATGAAATTAAAGAAACTTATCTAAAGGTCAGTAATTGTATGAGTTTTAAATATATTATGGTACATTGTTTTTCTTTCAAATGGGCTGCAGATTGGTATTTTACCATGTTTATGGTACAATGTAATAATTAGATTGACGAAAAAACAGAACATTTTATTAAAATAAATTTACTGAAGCTTTTTCATTGCTTGTCTGTCCAGTTCTGATGCTCTCAAAACCATTGCAAAAAGGGGTTTCTTTTCGCACTCGTCATTGGAATACGAAAAGATGGAAGTTGGGCTTATAAGTTAGGCCGGTTTCACGCGAAGCAACTTTGTGCAAGTCAACTCGTTATCTCTCACCGCTCTTCTAATGTGAAGGAGGTTCAACGGGGACACAAAGTTGACTGAAAAGAAAGTGCCGGACTCATCGGTATAATGATTGAGTCAGGAGAAAAATAAAATGCTTTTCAAATTCAATAAACAAGTTGCTACGTATGAAGAGTGTAGCTTTCATAGTATCCTTTTAGCTGAGTCAACTAGTGAAATAAAGTACATGGTTTTCGAAGGCTTGAGAGAGTGCCACGTGAGAAAGGACCCAGGCGATTTCTATTCAAAACTAGTTCCCGATAGTCTGATCCTTCTGTTATGTACATCACAAGTTGACCCTGTTGAAAGGGCTCTTATTCTCCTTGAGTCTTCTGGAGATTATTGTTTCTGTAGTTGCAACCAACTCCAGAGACAGCTGTTTGAATTACATCAGGGCTGGGCAACTAGCGGCCTTCCAAAACAGTCTGAAAACCTGCTTTTAATCAAAATGTCTTCAGGTCAGAAATTCGTCTTTTATTTTTCTTAATTTGGAAAACAAAGTGCCACAGAAAGTATTTATACTAAGGAATCATCTGCAGAGTTTGGTGGCCGAGGTTACAAGAAGAGTTCAGAATTTTAAGAAAATTTGAGCCTAAATTCTATTTGCTCCCATTACTGATGATACTTACACAGCACTTGAGGAGCTACATCTCGAAAGTATTGACTTGAAGTCAGATCACAGTACAGATTTTAATGTTTAATGGTATGACTTAGATTCTTACAAATCTCTGTCTGCAGAAAATTGTTCTATATATTTTACATATTTTATTTACGAGCAAGGTTTTCTTGAATGAAAATCAACAAAAGTAAACATAGATGCAAGTTGGCTGAATAAACTTGCAGGCTGTGATGAGAATTTAAACAAGCAACCTCGCTCCTGATTAAAAAAAAATATAGAAAAGTGTGATTGGGTACTTTCGTCTCCTTAAATTCAATCTAAAATTATATGTGCTTGCAGCTATAAAAAATATGAAACTAGCAGAGTAAGTAAATTGAATAAAACTTACTCTATTTTATTTAACACCATTTATTATTTTAAAAATGAATGCAATCATTTCAAAAAGGGGGAAGCCTCCGGTATCCTCCGCTCCCACAATGTGACCCGCGGGCCAAAATAAGTTGCGCACTAGTGGCTTACATCGTTCAATTACTTCACGTAGTTACGAACAAAAATCATTCTTGTCTAGTTGCTGTTACTTTTGGTCAAATTTGTTTTACCTTGTTTATAAACATCTCCAGTGGTTTTATACCGTTTCCACAGTTTGGAAATCGCACATCGTACAACATTTACGACAATATATACTACTGTCTGTGACCATCCATTCTCTGAGAATTCAATAATTAATTCTGTTTGAAAAACTAACCGATTTGTCATTTTTGAGCTATAGTGAATACTTCTGAAACTACTCAAGAACAAGTTTATTGGTTACACAAACAGTTTTTCGAATGTACATTCACACCCCCTTATTTTTTACATTTCCAATAGCAGCTCCCATTGTCTTATTACGTCATTGACAAAAAATTTGCCCAACGTGTACTGATAAAAAAATGTACGTCACAAGCAAAAACGCACACAATAATTATTTAACAACATTGGGGAGATCATTTTGCCCAACGTGTACTAATAAAAAATGTACGTCACAAGTAAAAATACACACAAAGATTAGTTAACATTAGATGACTTATGCAGTTGCAAGTTTTTTTGTTTCATTTAATCTTTTCCATTTCCACCAGGGCCACTTTTAACCTTCCCGGCGCGTTAGACGCTTCAAACTGTCCCCCCCCCCACTATTTCCAGAGCATTCCCTCCTTCAGTTCTTACTCTGACAGTTTTGGTTCCGGTGAGATTTTCCCTTAACTCTCTTACTATTTTTCCTTTATTTGTTATTGATCTTTGTAGAATTTTTCCACTTTCCGCCACCTATGAGCCCGCTGTATCCTGGGTTGACAACCGGAAGCTGTAAGGAAAAGAAAGTAGCATGGTTTGGGCATTTGTTCGTTTCTTACCTAACGGCATCATGGACCACCCACCCAGCCTTTTGCAAATTAATACAGTAAATTAAAGAAATAATTTGTAATTGCAGTATAAAGTACACATTATTGTATGAACTGTTTTCAACTTGTTTATTAACATCCTCTTTCATCACTTATCGCTCTACTATCCTCTACTTTTAGACATCCTTATTCATTGTTGAGTCAATATCATTGTACTCGTACAACAAAGGTATTCTTCGATCTTTGCAAAATCATTAATGGCATCGTTGTAATCAATTTCCATTGTAATATCGTTTTGAGAGCATAGCAACATCAAACTATTAAGCTTTTCATTTTCCTTAGAAGGAGAGAAATTATTCTTTCATGACTCGTTAGGCAGTGGTACGTTCGCTGTAATTTTGATTTTTCTCTTTTTCACCCTCCAATTTTTTGCGCCCTAGACATGTGCCTAGCGTGCCCAAGCGAAAGCGGTCCTGATTTCCACACCTTCTCAATTATTTTTAACATTTGGAAACCAGTATATTTTAAGAATGCAGTGGCGCGTACACTAGGGTAGGGTTTAGGGATTTGACGCGGCTCGTTTTATTGCAACTAGTCTGATGCCAAAATACGGACTGTTGCCAATCCGGTAAACTGAAGAATATTACAAGGAAATTGCTTCCAGATTTACAATATAAATACACAGTATAAATATAAATATCAGTTTACATAAAATACAAATTCCTAATATTACAAATGCATAAATATAAAGTTATAAAATTCATTTTTAAAAATTAATTAATTTACAAATTATAATGTTCTATAATTTTATTAAATTTCTGTTTGTTTATTAACTCACTTGGCGTGAGTGGCCATTAGTTAGCAACGAGTTGAATAATATATGTCTCAACAGATTCCACCCCATAGATCAACAGATTTTTAATGTTTGCCAAAGAGATTACGTCTTGAAGCTTTCATCTGCGTGTTTTTTAGAATTTGTGTGTGACTCTCCCCCCCCACCCCCCCAAAAAAAGAACTCAAGTGAGACGGTCTGCGGGAGAACGGTTTGTCTTCGAAGGAGTCTAGAAACTTTATCAATGGCAAAAAGACCCGTATAACAAGGAAGATTAAAAATTAGAAAGGATCCCTTTTCCTCCTCCTTTTTCACACACTTTCTTGATCACTAATATGTTGTTTATGACATATATAGAAATAATGCAAATTCTTCATTTTATACAAAATCAGTATTTAGCTTCCATCACTATTACACTGTAAGTCAATTATATGTATTTAATATATTTATACCTACCGTAAAATCCGGCGTATAACGCTCACCTGTACTTTCAAGTTACATTTTTTATATATAATTTTTATGTATATTCACCGTCTAGAGCCTACCCTCCTTTTTTTACGAAGAAACCTGATATATTCACATGCAATGCTCTTATGTTTTGAAGTCATTTATTCGGAGTATAATCCCAAGCTTTTGAAAAAAATAGTATATTTCTTTAATAATACAGCCCCCCCCCTTTAAGCTCATAAGGCATATCATTTCTTTTAAATAAACAGTATTCCGATATAAGTAGAAATCTACTCTCTTTACGAGTATACTCATATTTTATTTATTTTTAACGCTATCATTTTTATGCCCACCATATTACGTGCACCCTTAAATTTCGATCTTATTTTTTTTATTAAAAGAGCTCGTTATACACCGGATTTTACGGTAAATCTGTTTAAAATTTTAAGAGATGAATTTTTTCAAAGGGAGTTATCACCCTTTTCCATTGAAACTCATTTTTCTGTAGCAGTATATGAGAATGCAATTCAATTTCTTTCTTGCGTTACAATAAAAAATAGGAATATTAGAGTTACATGGGTGAGAGTGAGTGAGAGAATATTAACGTCGCACCGATTAGCAACACGAGGGCTTTGGCGACGGTCGCGTAATTTGAACCATGGTCAAGTGACGCGGACGACACCTGAGCTGGCACCCCCTCTCCTAACTACCACGCACACCAACGGAGGACGTTTGAGCTCTCGACAGATTTAACGTGCATCGCTCCCCTACACGGCGGATCTTAGTGGTACTAGGATCGAACCCATGACATGCTAGCCATGATCCGATGCTAGACACTCGGCCACCGCGCCTAGAGTTACATGGGAGTAGTAGTTGTGTTTCGATAAACTATGCAGATGGTTTCAAAAGAAAGACCTGGCTCCAGAAAGCTGCTGGGAAAATGCATGTGTAAACTATTATATATAGCAATTATTTTTTTCTATAAGTAGGAAATAAATCAAAACACGGAGATGATTTCTTTTAAGAACGGAAATAAAAGGAGTAAGATATACACTTGTGACGGATCTATACGCATCTATGCTAATTTCTTCTTTTTCCCTTTAAATCAAAATATTTATTTCAACCAACCTTCCTCGAGAAACCAAACGTGATTTATGTAAATGAGGAATATTATATAAATTCGGTTTTCGCGAGTTGAAGGAGAGCGAAGTAAAAGGTCAAGTTAAGTTAAGTTAAGTAAAGTGAAGTGAAGAGAGTGAGCTACCGACGCGTAGTTGTTGACAAGTTAAGCGAGGTTGATACGTTTGATGTGTGCAAAGAGAAGTGGTTATTGAAGATTGAAAAGCAGTGTAATTAATTATTACAGAGCGTAGAGCCATCAGCATTTGATCCAGCTAACGATAGTGCCTGAAGTTCTTCGTGAGAGAACCGAAGCATTAAGAAATAAGGTACTGTAAATTTGATTATTAGTGTGCGGCGTAGTTGTAAATGGGCGCGTTTAAGCTATCTTAGATTCAGTTGAAGTTCTGTAATATTATCCCCGCAATTGTATACCTCACCTCTGCACTCTACCATAGTTTATATACTTTAATTAGAATTGTGTTGTGTCTGTTTCTTAATAAGTGATAGGAATCAATAAATCAGTTTAGATTGGAATAATGTCTATGGATCATTTAGTTCCTCCTACACATCTAGCCGGGGTTTCAGATAGACAGGAGGGTAGGAATGTAAGGGGTGACTACAGGTCACCGCACACTGGAAAAAATTATGTACGATTAATGTTTAAACTAATATTAAGTTAAGGTGTTGTACATATATATGCGTATGCGTGTGTCTAAAACAATCTATTGTCTGTCTTATTAACATTAAAAGCATGGCAATGAGTTTTTACATATACTGTGTATTTATTTAGAATTTCGAACACACTATAAGGCAGTGGTGTAACGGAGAATATTAGCCTCCCCCCTCTGCAAAGTCAGGTTTTGCCTTTAATATCTTATTTATTTGTTAAATAAGTACTTAGCGTCAGTCCGCCTTTGGGCTTCCTAGAATCCTGTTCTATATCAGAAATCTATCAGTTACAAATATCTTTGCAGTCCTTTCTGAAAATATATTCATTTTATTCTATCGATATGCTCTACTACTATTCTGTATTACTGTACTGTCAACTAATTTATAATAAACATATCGATATTCGATATTATACGGTAGAACATTTATAAAACAAATCTTTTTTTTTGAAAAAAGCCCCAAGATTTATTACATTATATTTTATAACAAGCTGCCTCTTGTTGCGCGGTACCCTAGTGGTTATGGTCACGAGCTCATAGTTGCCGTGTCATGAGTTCGAGCCCTAGTTCCATCAAAGATTCGTCTAGTAGAGGTGCTGTTGCACATTAAATCTCTCGTGGCTCGAAGTCCTCCCGTTGACATGATGTGGCGCCACAGGTGTCGTCACTTGAGCGTGGCTCAAAATTACGAGGTCTGTCGCCAATAGCTCTCGTATTGCCCTTCAATTCAACATTAATATCCATTCACTCATCTCTTTGTATTGATTGCAAATGTTAACTGGACAGAGTCTACCCAATATTTATGAACCATTTATTTAAGATCTGTTTTAACCTGATGAGTTAAGTAAAAAATAGGCAATAATATGTTTATTTAATACCCATTGTTATAATTTCGGTTTCTATGTTTTGTCGTTGTCAAATTTTAGAATAAACTGTAGTTTCCAAAACTAGTAAGAGGAAATAAAATACGTGCATACATCAGGACACTAGGACGAATTCCTTACGTTAATTTGCGTATTACAGAAGAGTTCCGAAATACTCGATGACCCGGCAATCCGGATAACTCGGACACACCCTGACAAGGTGTCCGATGCAGAAATTATTGCCGCTGTCACAGTTAATAATAATAATAATAATAAATGCGGGAAAATGAAGACGTTAACATTGAGGACACCATAAAACTCCTCAAATATCACACAGTGATGGACTAAAGGCTATCGAAAAAGCCTTTCAGTGTTTTGAACATGGGGAGTCGGTAATGGATTTAGTGCTCCTTCGTCGTCTTCGTAGTACGGACAATAGGACATAACACATTTCTGCAGAAAAAAAAGAGTAGACAGTTTTTGCAAAATCGGCTACTTAATTTTCATTAGAGACAGCTTTATGCCTTCATAAAGTATTTTCTGAGGTGTGACTGATCAGGCAAATCTCAGTGTGTGTGTGTGTACTATGTATTTATTAATTTTCATTTTCATCATTGGCGTAGCTAGTCCTGAGTGGGTTCTGTATCAAAATTCCTCGGAGGCCTTTTTGGCGGTCCCTTAACATTTTAGGATTGTTTTGCTTACACTTTTTGGGCCCCGTGTCAATGATATGGTTGATACGGCGGTAACAACGCCTTTGATTTTCCTGTAGTAAATATTCCATGCGTGCCTTCATAAAGTGTGTATTTTCCCTTTGTTTAAGAGTATTTGAACAGTTTATTTTCTGTTGTATTCTCAAGCAAACAATATATGCATGTACACAGTGGCGTAACATACACCCCCGCAACTACCGCACTGCACGGGGGGGGGGGGGGCTCAAGGCTTCTAGGGGGTCCAAAGCCTGACTGATATCATTAACAAAGATTTTCTCAAAACTTGCTTTGCATTTTTTAAAATCGAATTTTTAAGCGATTTTCCAATTGGCGATCTAAAGTCATTCACTTATTAGATATCTTTGATCCAATAACCAAATCAAAACACACTTTTTTTATTTGCTGTAATCCCCGTGACAGTGAGAGATACTTTTCTTCAGCGGGTTTTCTTTTTAAACCTATATTGCTGACAGATAAAAACAAAAATCAGAGTGAGAATCGGATAAAATGCTTGGAAAAAATCATCACTGTTAAAATTACAGTATACCTTACGTTAGCTGTAGGGAGGGAAAAAAGATATAATTTACTTTTCACGAAGCAACAAATCGCCGTCTTTAGTCCCCCCCCCCCCCATGTATTTCATTTTCATTTAGGGAAGTCGTAAATAATGTACATCTGTTTTGCTTTTTTCAAGTAAAATAATATTGTTATACTTGGAAAAGAAAAGGAAGGATTTAAAATGAAAATTTGGTCTAGATTTATGAGTATTCAATCAAATGAAGCATAAAGAGAGAAGAAAGCATAATGGAATGTATCAGTTTCTTATTTCTTTTTTCATGGAATCATTTTTGCATCATACAAAGAACTCATCTTATAAAAAGTTGCAATATTTATGCTTTCTTCTATTAAATTTTAGATCAAGCTAATTTAGCTAATTGAGCCAAGTTTTGTTAGTGATACTTTTTTTTCGTAAGAATTTCACATGGAAAATTATTTTACAATGTTTGTTGTTTGTAGTGTTTTAGTGTTCGTTTTTATTTAAGTTATCAGGTTATCTGTTGTTAGATTTCCCATTTTAATGAATATTATAAATTCTCTCTAATGTTATACAATATTTACTTCGTTTTTTCATACTCCGGTTGATTTTGCATTCAATTATAAATTTAATATTAAAAATTTTTACGTGATGTGTAAAGATACATTATGGTATGGTTTGGCAATCCTTTGTATATATAGAGATATATATATACACTTGCTTGAAAATGTTGCGTTCACCCATAACAAATCACACAGAAAAGTTAAATTTAACAGAAATATAATTTTTTTCTAACAATATTTCTTGAATTTGCTAACTATTATTTAAATATTGATCATGCAAGAATTCGTTAATTTTGAATTAAAACTACATAAGATAACGCGAGTTTTGTAGCAAAGTACACAAATCGTAGGCATAAAAAGTTAGCGTTCACTATTTGAAATATTCTTGATTCTTGAAATTTTTCAACAGGCGTTATAGGTTAACCGAGTTTTTGCATTCCGTTATCAAGTAAAATAGATTAAGAAAGTTATGACCCAATAATTTTAACGTTTTTGTGAGATACGAAGCAATTCAAGCAAATGAAAAATAAAAGGAAGGAAATTAGTATCAGTAAGCGTAAAATCATTGTGAAAATATGGAAAAAGTCGACGAGGTATTGCCTGATCCGTTGAACGGCAGTATTCATCTATCCAGCGTGTTAATAATATCTTTAAATCTAAAGGAGTTTACACATCCAAAACGCATTCAGGTCGTCCATCTAAAATCACAATAAGAGAAAAACCAAGTATGATATCCTTGGTGAAAAAAAATCCACCTTTAAATGCAACTCAAATAGAAACTGACATTCACGAGAAGTTTAAGCAAAACATTTGTGCGGATACTGCAAGAAAAATCTCGAAAAAGGCCGGATACCGTAGTCGACTGTCTTGCAGAAAATCTTATATTTCAATGACCAACAGACTGAAACGGATAGTTTTTGCAAAAAAACATATTCATAAGCCTCCGGAGTTCTGGAGGACTGTGATGTTCTCCGATGACAGCAAATTTTTCATTTTTGGCATAAAAAGTCGTAAATTAGTATGGAGAAAACTTTGCACAGCGCTTCAAAAAGTGCATTTAGAACCAACGGTGAAGCACAGCGGCGGTGGTGGTATGGTTTGGGGGCGCACATGGCGAGCAATGGTGTTAGAATATATCGAATCAATTATGAACAAATAGGATTATCTCGATGTCTTAAAAACAATTTAAAGGAAAATGCCACCAAACTCAGCCTAGGATTGTCGTTTCGTTTCCAACATGACAACGATTCTAAGCATGCCATTGAGTTTGTGTAGTTTTGCCTCCTGTATAATGTTTCAAATCAACTGCATTCGCCTCCTAAGTCACCTGTTCTGAGTCCTATAGAATACCTATGGGATTTTCTGAAGCATAGGATTCGTCAACGCTATATATCTAGCAAGGATACGTTGAAGAGTGTTATTAAGGACGAATGAGAGAAGCTAAGCCCTGAAGAAACCACTAGACTTGTTAATTCAATGCCGAAACGACTTTAGGATGTTTTCAAAAGACGGGGTTCCCCAACCAGCTATTAAATAGCATATTATCCTTTTTAAATAATTTTTATAGTTACTACTAAAACTGTGAACGCAGAATTTTTCTACTTGATTTTTGTTGTTATCGCTACAAACCTGTCTTTATTTTAAAAGCTATGAAAGCAAACCGAGTTTACTTTTGTTGTTCTCAATACTTAGAATGAACTAAATAAAATATAATTTTAAAAAGTTTTCAAATTTAGGTTTTAAAATTTTTTTCTTTGTTTATGTAAGCAGTAGTAGGTGAACGCAGACTTTCTCTGGCAAGTGTGTGTATATATATATATATACATAAGATCCGGCTTGGGGCCCAAGACCTGAACTTGCGGGGGGTCCAGTTATTTTCCGTTACGCCTGCATGTACAATATAATATTTTCTGAGGAAATACTCATACTTTTTCTCTTTTAATTCCATTTCCAATAATTCGGCATTTTCACAGACTCGGTCCACATTACCGAGTTTTCTAGTGTAGTTAGCAGAAAATTAGAAAAAGAAAAAAGAAAACCAATTTAAGGGAAGATTTCAGATAAAATTTTTTTGCCCTTTTTCAATATTTTTGGTAACAAAAAAAAAGAAGCTTTTTTTTTTGTAATTTCTAGTTACTAAGATAAATACAATTGAATTATCGTCCTTTTTTTAAATGAAGTTTATCTGTATATCAATTTTGTAGAAAACTGAACGTGTTCATTGTATCCATAACATTTGCTAAAATTGATATAAAATTTCGAATTTTGTTCTTTAATAATATGATACAAGAAGAGCAGTAGTACCTAAATGCAAATAAAATGGAAAATTTTACCACATTGTGAGATTTTAATGGCTGACATTGTTATGTTATAGTATAATTATAAATGTATCGGTTCATAGAATTTTCAATTCGAACACAATATACTTGTGAAAAACATTTTACACAGGACAAAAAGTAGTTGCACTCTTTTCGAATTTATCTACATTTTTTTCATAAGAGTTAAGTTCCAAAAAATACCTTATTCCTTTACTGCTTCGAAATCCTAATCTGTGTTTGCTGACTTACTTCACTTTGAAGTAAAAACACAGTTTATAAAATCTAACTGATAAGATTTTGTCGTGCTGCCATCTAGTAATAAAAATAGTAAACTATATGCTTGACTCATATAAAATAACATTGTTTATCTGAAAGAGATTTTATGGGTTAGCACTAATTTTAATAATATTTTATATACAGAATTTCATAATTTGTGTCCAAAAAAGGCAGTGCTAAACTTTCCTTGAAACATAATTTTAAATCACAAGAAATGTAAATGAATTTAATTTCACATTATTATAAAATAAAATGATTTTTTTCTCTAAAATGTTATGTGAGCCAGAATTTTAAATAAAAAATGTAATTTTTTGTCAAACAATTTTTTTAAATTAAAAATGAAAACCTTTGCATTCAGATAATTTTTTCAGTTTTCCTTATCTAAATAATTGGCAAGGCTTGAACTGAATAAATTCAATTTAAATTTGTCTGATAGTTATGATATAAAAATTGATAACTCATTCGTGCAATGGTTAGTTGCATTTTTAACGGTATATCTATAGTTTAAAGGATTCTTCTGAAAAAAAGTACCATGTTAATCGACTTCAAACCTAAAAACGAAATGATGAATTGATGAATTAGGGTGGATTTACATTCTGCTAAATTAAAAATTAATAGAAAAAAAAATTGGCAGTTATAGAGACTGCCGATAGAAGGGAAAACTTAGAACTTATAGTATTAAAATTTGAAATTTCATAATGTTTGAATTAAAATTATCAACATCAATCTCTCTGGTTTTCACATCTATTGACACTCTTAGCAATAACTAAATGCATGTTTATATGGTTTTTTAATATTCAGATATATTACGGGCTGTACAAGATCATGACAAAATATAAATACAATGCAATTGAAATAACAATTAATATACAATCATATTATTTATGGATAGTATTTGTATTTACTTAAATTTCAATGTACTTGATTTTAACATTATTTTAATTGTTTGCATCATTGTCATCATTAATTTCAACAATACTTCGACTTTTTGTACTTTCAATTATTTCATTTTGTTCTAAAAAAGATACAATAGGCTTATGGTAACTAAAGTAAGAAAGGAAAATCTTTGATTCAAATTTATCTAAGTATCGCGTAAAAACCACATCGATCGTCGTTTTATATTTCGTAGTACTAAGTTTTCGATCATAGACATATTTAAATTAAGTGTTTCATTTAGAAATTCAATTAGTGGTAGATTTTTATCATCTGCAAAGTTAATATTGAAGTCTCCACTTAAAATAATCGGTACATTATCATATTTTTCGCCAAATCTTTTTTCGAGTATTTCAGAGCCTTCTTTTGTATAAATCATCCAATTTTTGAATAAAAATTGTTGTATCTGTCTCATAAATTTTCCAAGCGAAATATAAACGGCAACCATTAATATATAATGCCCCTTCTCGGAATCGCAACGAACAATGCACAGTATATACACATTGAACTTTTCGCAAAATCCATTGAATTTCATTTACAAGATATACGTCAGCTGTATAGCTACAGATATACCGCTATAAGCATGTCGGTGATGCAAATGCCCGAGATTTCACCCATCCGAAAAGTGTCTAAGGCGAACAGCACACTGCGGGTGCGCCAATCAGAGCATGTCGGTGACGGTAAACCATAAGATTTTCCCCTACCAAAAAGTGCCCAACGCCGCTAAAGAAGTTTTCACTTCAAAAACTATACTACGCGCTGTTGCGAAAGGACAGGGGACTTAGAACTGTGTTGTGTGTGTGTGTGTGATATACGTATGCTACTTAACGTAAAATCCAGCGTAAAATGTGCACTTATAACACAAAAAATAAGATCGAAATTTACGTGTGTGCGTTATACGCCGGGTATATAAAAGTGATAGTTTCAAAAATAAAATAAAATAAAATAAATAAATAAAAATAGGTGAGTATAAAAAAAATTAGAATTCTACGTAGATTGGAATACTGTTTATTTTAAAAAAAAGGACATACCTAATGAACTTAAAGGGTTATAGTTCAAGAAGTACACCATTTTTTTCAATTAGCCATTCATCTGGTATAGTGACGCTAACTTCTGTGCCGTAGGGCCTGGGTTTCAATCCCGGAGAAGGCATGGATGTTTGTAAATGTATAGTCAGAGTGCCTTTGCGACATGGGGGTACTCTACATAGCCGTCGAGCCGCAAGTCGTCTCGTGAGGTTAGTGGAAAGGGAAGAGAGTTGGGAGGTTCCTAAAAGCAGCCTGAAAGTACAGGTGCGCGTTACACGTCGGGGTCATGAGTTCGAGACCTAGTGCCACTGAAGACCTATAGTCTATAGGGACTGATCCACTTTAAATCCGCTCTGGGTCAATGTCCTCCTGCTGGAGTTGTGTTGTAGTTTGAAGAGAGATACCAACGCAGGTGTCGTCCTTATTGCTTGACCACGGTTCAAAATTTCAAGCTCCACCGCCAATAGCTCTCGTGTAACTTTATAGAGCGACGTTAACAAGCACTCATTGATCCAGACAATGATTTTTGAATTTCGTCCAACTCTGAAACTGTACGAAGGTTATTGATGATGATCCTCGTGATTTTGAGCCTCAGTCAAGTGACGAGGACGACATCTAAACTGCACCCTGCACTTCAAACGTTTTCACACCACGCTACATGAGGACTTTCAGCCAACAGATTTAACAGGCATCAGCCCATCAACACGGCAAGTCACCGGTGACACCAATGGCGTAACGGAGAATTTTTGGGCCACCCTCGGCAAAGTCAGATTAATATTTTATAAATTGATTTAATACCTAATTGGTGTCAATCAGGCTTTGGGCCTCCTAGAATTCTGGCACCTCGCGATGCGGGGGTTGTAGGGGTGTACGTTACTCCCCTGGGTGGCACCAAGACTTGAATCATCGACTCGACAACCCCCGCTACAAGTTACCAATACTACTTAGGTACTGCGGTCTTTTTAGCAGATGGAGGAAAAAAAGGTGAAAAGCATTAAAAGGTGTAACAACAATGAAATATTCAAATGTCCCAAATGAACATTTTAAAATTTCCCAATGGAATTTTTGATTCTATCCTACTACTTTATTTTTCATTGCTTCTACAAATTTATTAAAATTATCGATGTTATCTTTTTTTTTTATAGAAAATTTTAAATACAAAAACAAATAAAATAGAAAAATTAAGGATAAAGAAACAGTTTTTCACACCACACTTTTCATCATTTTGTGAGTGAGTGAGAGTTCATTAAACGTCGCACTCCGAAAAAATGTGAAGGCAATCGGCAACAGACCTCGAAATTTTGGAAAGTGGTCAATTGACGAGGACAACACCTGAGCTGTAATCCCACACCTTAAACTGCCCCACAACACCAACGTGAGGATTTTGAGTAATGACATGTTTAACTACATTAGTCCCTCAACACCGAGGATCTTCAGTGGCATCAGACTCGAACGCATGACACGCCAGCCACCAGTTCGTGACCTATAGCCACTTAATCTACTTCGGCCACAAAGTGAAGAGGAGATGCCCTCAAAGCAGTGACGTAACACAGAATATTAGCCCCCCCCCTCCTTGGAAAATCGGGTTTTGGATCCCTAGCTGAATCTTACAAGGGATTTCAGAATCATACGTACTAGGTGTCAGTCTGGCTTTGGGCCCCTCACGATGCGGGGATACCGGGGGTGTACGTTACGCCACTGCCCAAAAGGCATATATTTCTCTGTCAAAACTCACCAAATCAGGAATAATATATAATAGGGGAATTCCATGTTCAGTGTCTCACACATGAATTTTTCAAGGGGGGATCCAGTACAAATACAAACAACAAACAGGGAACAAAAAAACAGTAAAAAATTAATCATTGAATAAATAATTAGCATTAATTAATTAAAAAAATTATTTATTTTTACAAATACTTAATTAAATTTTACGTACTATACAGACAGAATTATAATCAATCGAAAAAAAATCAAGGATTATGGAGGGGTCTAGACCTTTGTGTACACCACTGTCCATGTTATATCTTTACCAATACATTTGAAGTTACATATGTATTCAGGCTCGTACGGATTCAGATTACAGCATTTGCCATTATATTAAATTGAAAGTTATGAAATTGAGATTCGAATCCTCGACATTTAAACTCATACCCCCCCCCCCCTTAATTATCGTGAATCATCAATAGAAAAAAGAAATGATTATTTTCTATAAAATAAATTTCAATTATTTATTGAGTAAAAAATAGTTTTATGCAGTAATTGTAATGCTCCCTTCTTTCTCACTTGTCCATTTTGTTTAAACACAAATTTCGTTCTGCTCCATAACCAGTTCATTACCCAGCAAACCGAAGCTGTGTAAACTGAAATAAACTACATCTTCACGTTTTTCCTTTTATCTGTATTATCTTTTTTCCCCCTGATCATTCGTTATAAAAGGTTATTGGTTATTGCATAGAAAGACATCACAGAAGAAATTGATTCAATTCGAATGTAAAAAGGTATTGAAAAATTCTGTTATATAGTCGTTATATAATACAACTCTGTCCTTATTATATAAGTGTTGTAATTCTATTACATATTAACTCTGTTATATACTTCATCTGTAGGAATTGTTGGCATTCTCTTTATAGTCATTATATAGAATAATTTTGTTCAGTATTATAGATGCTGCAATTCTCTCTCTGTTGGTAATAATTCTGTTATATATGTATCTGTAAGAGTTATTCTGTTATATAATCGTTGGTAGTGAGGTTGAGAGTTCAGATTTAAATGTAATAAATTCCAACTTGCATTTACTTTTCTTTAGTTATATTTCGTTTGTGTAGAGTATAGATTTATTTTACTGATCATAGCAAGAGTCGAAAGTTTTAAGCACATTCGATGAAATAAAAAAAATTACTGAGTTTTCAATCTTTTTGTAAATTTTTGTTGCGCCCCTAGGAGATTTACTCAGAAATTGATCAAAGAAACGAGTAGAAACTGTACTGTTTTTCAAGTGCTGACAAAATGAAAGTGCAATATAAAATATTATTGTAGGAGTTTTAGTTTTTATGAGATAAGAATTTCATATTAAAAGTATGAAGAGAGAAACTGGAAGTTTTTGAGTTGTGTAATAGATTATTAAGGGATATCCGACTACCTTAAAATCTCGGTATTCGTCAAAAATTGACAAAAAAAAAGTTTTAAAATTTAAATATTAGTTTTATAAAAATATCAAGTGTTTTTTTTATTTTCCTTTTACTAGAACAGAAGTCACAATTGTTTTAGTAAAGAGTGGATGAGATTTTCCACATGCTAAACTAATTTTAAAACGTGTTTTACACAAGTGCGCTTTTTTTTGTGGAAAAATTGAAACAAGAACAGAAAGTTTTTGAAAAGTTATGAAGGTAACTAATGAAATTTTTTGTGTGTGATTGTTTTGTGTAAGGTTAGAATTGTTTTGATCTACTTTTTTTACAACAATTTATGTAAATATAACGGGTATCTTAACGCTATTTTCAGGAACGTCGTAAGATCGTTTGAGGCCCTGGGCCCCTATAAAAAAGTAGGCACCACCTGCCACCCTTTATAATAGATAGTATACAGTAGGATTTGTCAAATACTCGTTCAAAACGGTAACTCGTAACAAATAAATGTGCGTTACTCACAATCTTGCAAACCTAGGCACAAACCGACTGCCACCTTTCGACTAAATAAGTCGATGGTGTGTAGTGGTAGGCCTAGGCCTAGACATGACGGTCATCACATAATACAATCTTATCACTGTTGCCAGTTAGTATAAGCCGTATTTACTCGAATCTGAGCCGTACTATTTTTACAGTATTAATACTACTGAAAATCGAGTGCGGCTTAGAATCGAAGGCAAAATATTTGTTGGATAGGGAAAATTGAGTTTGCACCTCTTTCAAAAGAAAAAATGTAACCATCCATTCTGGCCACTTGCATCGATGACTTATTCCATTCAGCAATTTATCTCCGTATTCAGTCTATCCTAAATATCGTTTGATGCTTGAATTTAGCGAATTTTTTTGTATGCACTTTTTTTAAATCACCTACCTATACATGAAAGATATATGTAATAGTATAAATACGAGTTCCCTATGTTGCGAGTATGAAACGGGAGGCAATTTTATATGCAAAAAGAAAAAAAAAGCAGAGCAGTGGCCACAGAATATTTGACAAGGATGAAACTAGTATACGTTGATGGCGTAAGCAAAATTATAATAATTTTTGCTTGTCAATGTTCAACAGTTTTTAATAATTCTTTTACATTTTTCTATAATGCATTATTTAAAAAAAAATTCCATAAAAAATTAATTGGATGGCACGGAAGACGTGAGGAAAAATGGCGACGCTGGCAACATTTCCGAAGTTAGCTGTGACAATGGGAGTGACGAATCATTTTCGAAACATGATACTGACGGTTGGAGTAGTTATAGGTTCAAAGTATGCATTCGAAAGTTTTTAAAAATAAATTAAAAGCTTATTTATTCTCATTAAATTTTTAATTTTTAAAGTATCAGATATGGATGAACCTTTTACACATTTTTTTATTTTTTTCTCTCAAAAACGTGAAGAGAATTGGGGGTACTGTTTAGAAATAATAACAAAATTTTTTCACAAAAACATTTTGAGATTTTGGAGTGTGGCTTAGAATCGATAGGGGCTTAGATTCGAATTAATACATTAGTTAGAAATTCCCAGTTTTTGGAAAATATATACGGGTATAGCATTCGACCATTAAAATTATTCAGGTCAGGATCTTGAGACAAGGTCTCCACCATGGCTGAAGGCCCGGGCCCAGTTGGCCCATGCCTTAAGACATACCTGGCGATTTCATATAGTGACTAAGATAAACTGTTATATTTTTTGTAAATGTTTAAATACCTCATCATTTTTTTAGGTCCTAAGGCCGCGTTTATGTAATTTTTCTATACATTTTCAGCAGGGTATTTAAGGATTTTTCACGATTTTTTTCTCATATAATATATTAAACAAGTTTGAAAACTACATACACAGAAAACAAACTCCCCATCTTATTTTTAAAAAAATGTCTCACACGTTGTCGGACACCTTAAAGTTATTGATTCAAATTTAACGGATTATTTATGAAATAAATCTAGAGAGTTGTGTTGTAAAGTAATTGAAAACTAATCAGAGAGCTAAAGGGGCATTTATAGTGAAATTTAAAATTTTTAAGCTAAAAATAATTAAAAAAAATAATAATAAACTTTTGGATTTCTTAAGATGATTTTCACCAAGATAATGACTACTAAAACAATTCACAAATACAGAACGTTATTTTATACTTTAAAAGAGCAGCACAAGTTTATTTTCGGAAGAGTTAACATCTCTCGCGCGAATCTACTACCTTGTCGTTCTAAATCCCGGTTAAGACTAGGATAATACAGTAGATTTCCGAAAACTCGGCCTAATATGGACCGAAGTGGGGCCGAGTTTGTGAAAATGCCGTGTTATCGAAAATGGGATTAAAAAGAATAAGTAAGAGTGTTTCCTCAGATATTAGAAAGCACTTGTATGTATTGTTTACTTGAGAATACAGCAGGAAATAAACAGTCAAAATGCCTTTAAACAAAGGAAAAGTACGTACTTTTCGAAGGCATAGAGCATTTATACTACAAGAAAATGAAAATTAATGAATACATAGTATACAGTGATTTGCCTGGTCAGACACACCTCAAAAATATTTTATGAAAGCATAAACCTGTTTAAAAAGAAAATTAAGTAGCCGAATTCGCAAAAACTGGCTACTCTTTTTTTTTAAAGAAATGCGTCATGTCCTGTTGTTTTCTGCTCTGCGCTCTGCATCATGCGTTTTTCTGCTTCATCATGAAGACAAAGAAAAAGAGCAGTTAGCTTATATTAACTGACGTTAGTTTATTAATTCTTCAAAATACAGAAAGGCGGTTTCGACAGCTTTTAGTCCCTCACTGTGCGATGCTTTGGAAGTTTGTACAGTGTCTTTCCTAAACGTTAACATCTACATCAGTGATTCCCAAAGTAGTCTATATAGACCCCCAGGGGTCTATGACAATATGCAGGGGGGCCACGTGAGCGAAAAAATAATTTGGGGGTTCATGAGTTGTAAATGGGGGTCTACGATTGTGACTCTCATTAAACCAGATCATTTAAAAGAAAATTTAATCAAGTGGAAACCATATTTACCTGTTTTACAAATTTATTTACTAAATTTAATAAAGTTAATTTGCAGTTACAAGGACCATAATTTTGGCGTTTCTTTCCATAATTAAGCTAAGGAGTATAATATTAAACGTCCCGAATTTCCCTAGTGCCTCAATTTGTCACACACAAACTGCGAGGAAAAGGACGTTTTAACCTACGTTCAACATTTAAATGCTCTTTATTCAGATTTTGAAACTAGGTCTGAGAATGCTTTGACAATATATAGTAATACTACAGTATATAGGCAATTAATTAATATTGTCACATTCAAAGAAAAAACAAATGTCATATTACAAGAGGAACTGATCGAAATAGCCACTAAGAAGATCTTAAAATAAAATTTGTCGCCCATCAGGTATAGTGGTTAGCGACGCTGGCTGCTGTGCCGTAGGGCCTGGGTTCGAATCCCGGAGAAGACATGGATGTTTGTAAATGTATAGTGCCTTCGCGGTATGGGGGTACTCTAAATAGCCGTCGAGCCGCAAGTCCTCTCGTGTGGTTGGTGGAAGGGGAAGAGAGGTGGGATATCCCTGACCACTCCCAGGGTGTTCTCCCTCAAAATTGGGGTGGAACCGAGCCAAAACGTACTGTCACCTGCATGGTGCTCAAAGCTACGGCTAAAGACAGGCGTACAATATAGCCCGATGCCATGATGAATTTCGTGGGCCTCGATCTGACTTCGTCAGACAGATGGCATTAGCAACAACAACAACATAAAATAAAATTTAGAAGCAGATATCAGCAGTTTTAGAAGCGCCAGATTCATCTCTCCCATTAAAAGAATTTGTTTGTTGCTCAGTTCCTTTATGTAACAGTTATTTTAAGTATTAATTAAATTTTAATTTAATTAATTAACATGTGTGTCTTAGGCTTTAAACACTGTACTTCACTACAGTTAGAAATTTAAATATTTTAAAGTATAGCTTTATACCAGCTGTCAAAAAGACATTTAAGTTGATAAATCTGCAAAAATTCATTATTAGGTAAGTAGGGGTCTATCCCAAACCGAAAAACATGGCAAGGGGTCTATGAGACAATAAGTTTGGGTACCTCTGATCTACATCATTTAACATTTGTCGTGACTCAGTCCTATTTTGGACTGAGTTCACACCGCCAGACGCGTCTCTAAGTGTGGGAGGAAACATATCATCACCAACAAAAGCCATAGTAACAATTATTTATTCAGGACTGACAACACATAACCAATCATAAGTTTAATTATAAGTGGAAACCTAGGAGTGATTCCCTAATACCTCGATTAATCCTAATACTCAATTCTAATACTCAAATCTAATACTCAAATCTAATACTCAAATCTAATATTCCCGTCTAAGTAATCTCAGCTATCAGAATGGACAAGGAGACGAACACTTTCTAACCTCAAGTCTCTACTGAATCTATTTCCTTTAATGATTAATCTAACACTTTACTTTTATAAATTATCTCTATCAAATGCGCGCTAAGTCGTGAAGTAATTCTCCGGCGATACTTACATGCAGCTTGGCAACTCCTTCTCTTACATTTACGAAATCTATATAGACTTCATATAGTCGAACTAATCAACATATCACTATCTCGTGTTTTTCCGAAGAGGCTGTGAAATAGTAAAAATGCTGGCCCCAAAGTTTCCCAAGAGGATTAGTATTGAATTCACGCGGATAGCCCCGTCACAGCCCCCCCCCAAGAAAAAAACGGGATTTATAAAAGGGTCTTAATGGCCCGATATAAATTACGTTGAAAAATTTAAGTCATAAATTACCTAGACATCTTAAACTTTAGTTTAGCATTAACTTTTATATAACAAAACGCTAAAAAAAACCCCTCAAAACTACTAGCTCAAATTTTACTCACTCCCATTTTTACCACTTTTACATTCATTATATAAGGTGTACCCCATTTGGGCGAGGACCAAGGAAAAACCTCCCACTGGAGGGAAAAACCCGGCCGTACACAACCCATAAACTTAGATATTTTAAACATATCCAGGGTTAACATATCTTTATCTTCAACACAAAATCTTCAAAACTTCAGGGTCAGCCACCCTGAAATGAGAACTGGATCAGTGGACGTACAAAAAAATTTTTTTTAACGCTATATACACACAACAACATTGAATTCACACATATTTGAATTGTCAATTACTTTACAAATTTCATCTGGTTGCAGAAAAACTCCCATTCTAATCTCGTAGAGTTGTTAGTGTTATGGTTAATTTCCTCTCTGCGCCGCGAGTCCCAAAAACGAGATATATACTAATATACACTTCAATATATGTTTATATATACACAATTATATACAATTTTCAAAACATTCAATATAAACAAACAATACAATGAATTCTCGCACCCTTTGTCAAGCCTTTACACGTAGTAACAAATGTAAACATACATGCTTTCCACAATTTAGAATATATTTAAATATACAAAAGTTCAGTTACTCAACGTAGTGTGAATTTTGCATTTAGTCATCATTAACAAAATAAGACTTGTTTCTTGCAAAAATTCACCTGACTGCCTGTCAGTAAAAATATAAATGAAACAACACAACCTGCCTAATATCTTGCTCCTCTCTTCTTACTCTATAATGTCTAATATCTGCACCTCCAGCGATGTGGACCTTCTGCTTCGTAGACTCTCTTCTGGCTCCTGGCAGTCTGGTCTGTACTGTCGGCGACTCCGCAGATTGTAGTTGTGGTCTCGTCCTTCTCGATCTCTTCTAGATCGGGTGGATCCTTCTTGGCCTGGCAATGATCCTACTGGCGATCTTGATCTGGCTTTCCCATGCACTTCTCTGACGTCTCTGGAATTGCTGAAAGTGGACCTTTTCTGTTGTCTCCGTCGTGGTTGTTTACGATCTCTTTCTGGAACTTGTCTACCATGTCGTTCTTCTACTCTATGTCTTTTACATAACTGTGCATTCGACGTGATGGAGGATGGGAGCCTTCGTTTGTTGACCTCTCTGTAACTGGTTTTTCTTTTACATCTCGGCTCCTCTGATAGGGACTCAGATTTTTTTCTTTTCCACCTTCTTGCGTGCTGATTCTTCCTTTTCTTTTGTTGTCTCACTTGGGATAGTGATTCAGAGATCGCCCTCTTACACCGACCCTTGGTCAGCTCGTGTCCGCTCCTCTTTGTCTCTCTCTGATTACTTTTATTCCCTACACTAGAATTCTCATTCCTCTCCTGTATCTGTCTTCCACCAGACTCATTACTCTTAAAACTTTGTGACCTATCTAACCCATATCGACTATCCACAAAACTACTCGACTGATACTCGGATCCTCTGCTAACTGAACAATCTACCTCCACTAAACCTTCATCGCTTTTTCTTTGATGGTAAATTCGCACTTGGTCTATATTGACTGTAGTTCTTCTACCTGCCTTCCAAATTACAACATTATTGTTTTTAACATTTACAACTCTAAAAGGACTTTCAAACTTTGGACAGAATTTAGCTGCCACCTTTTTACTGGCTGAACTTATAGGGTGAGTTTCTACCAACACTAAATCATCCACCTTAATGTTAATTTCGCGTCTCCTTTTATTGTAATACTTCGCCCACTTTTCCTGCTTTTTCATCGTATTCTGCCTAGCTTCCTCAAACACCTTTTCAATATTCCCAACCACAAATTCTGTACCATCCGTCACCATCACAAGTTTTTGAAACGGGGTAATAAGTTTCCTGCCTAAAAATAATTCTGCTGGGGTCTTTCCCGTGGTTTCGTGAACTGCCGTTCTTAATGCATACGCGAATTCGTTTAGAAACTTGTCCCAGGTTTCATGATTATGATTTACAAAAGAAGCAATCATTTGTAATAAATCGCGATTAACTCGTTCCGTTCGATTTGATTGAGGTCGATACACCACTGTTTTGACATGCTTTATATCTAATCTATCACTTAAATGCTCAAAAACTTCAGATATAAATTGAGGGCTGTTGTCGCTGATTAGTTTTATTTGGAGCTCCATATCGCGAAATATAATTTTCGAACAGGGTATTGGCGATTATTTTTGCGGACCCCTTTCTGAGGGGTATTATTTCCAACCACTTCGTAAAATGATCCGTTATTACTAAAATATATCTATATCTTTCAGGTTTCGATGCTGGGTAGGGGCCTAACAAATCCAATGAAACTATTTCGTTTGGATAATTAGTTACAATCGGTATTAAATGACCGGCCGGTAACGCGTTCTTATAGTTATTTTTCTGGCACATATCACATGTCAAAACATAATCATGTATCGCTATTCTCAAGTTAGGGAAATAACAAGCATCCTTCGCGCGTAAATATGTTTTCCTTATTCCGATTTGTCCAGCCATAGGCTTATCACGAAATTCGCTCATTATCGCACCTCGCATCGATTTTGAAATATATGCTCTCATTTCTCCGAGAGAGGATGCGTACTTCGCATAAAATAACAAACCATTGATTATTTTGAAATCCTGAGACCAGTTTCCGCAGACTCCCGCATTTACTGTACTGTCATCGGGGTTTTGTAAATAACGATAAATATGACCCAGCTGCCTTTTGTTCAGCTATCAATTGCTCCCTTGACGAAAGTACCAAATGTCTAATTACTGCACAAGTTATATTGTTATCCTCAAAACTTTCCACGATTTTTGTATTTAAAAGATCAATTTCTAAATTCCCCTCAACGATTTTTATTTCTTCGATTTGCGAATCCGGAATCTGTAATGACTTTTCCTCGAAATTCATGGTAATCTTCGAGTTTCGTATAAATCGATACCTAAAATGCATGGATATTCGAGATCCGGTAATATATGAAAATCCCACTTTTTTATGAATTCTCTAATTCGTATTTCTAATTCTATCGTCCCTACATTGTTGCAACAGGCGCCCCGAGTCGTTATAACTTTTGCATTTGATTTTTTAATTGGCTTATAAGAAAAATATGTCCGATACGTTTCTTCAGAGATGAACGACTTCTCGGCTCCAGTATCCCATAATGCCTTAGTGAAGATATCATTCACTAAAATTGGCACGTACGGGAGTTCTACCGGGGACATCCTTAAAGCAGAAACCCTTATCGGAGGTTTCTCATTAAACTGCGATCGATCCTGATTTCGAACGCTTAAAAAGTTTAAATTTTTATGACTACCCCTATTCCAATGATTATTCGACCCCCGTTCAAAATTATCACTCGGACCCCTATTTCTCTATTGATTTCGTCCACCACGATTCTCGAATCCGCGATCATTCCTATCAATACGGTTCCTGTTCTCGAACCCTTGATTATCATGGTTCCTCTGGGGTCTCGTCCCATAAGAAGTTCTATAACCCTGTCTCCTATCATTTTGACGTTCGACTACCCCAGTATCTCTCCAATTTCTACTTGTACGACCTTCGGTAGACCTCCTACTCACATCCCAAGCTCGTCTTTCACTATTATTATTACTCGAACCCGGATTGTCTCTCCTCAAATATCTGTCCTCGTACTTCGTTATCATCTGAAGTAACTGCAATTGAGTAGTTGGATTTCTAATCTCTATGTATTCCATCAATTGTGGTTCCAAACGGGCAATAATATGCTCGATTAAATTATTTTCCGACATATTTAGTCCCAACCTTTTGTGTATTTTGAGAAGGTCATAAATAAAATCCGAAGGAGCCTGACCATGACCCTGATACGACGAATAGAACCTGACTTCCAATTCAGTCTTATTCCTAACCAATGGGAAATTTGCTGTCAAAGCCTCTTTTAATTGCGCGAAATCCGTAGCATTCCCTTTCACTATCGAAGATCCAAAGACATCATACCAGTCCAACGCACGGCCTCTGAGACGCCCTTTAAGATAAGAAAATGCCAAATTATTAGGTACCTCGTAAAACTTAACATTACTGTCAATGTATTCAAGGAATTCTTCAATATTCTCAACTCCAAAAAAGTATATATCAGGCAAGAGCCTAAAATTGGATCCGACTCCCATCTCGGGGTTAAGGGAGATATGTCCTGAGGACAAACCCGTTGGGTGCCATTTTCGTGACTCAGTCCTATTTTGGACTGAGTTCACACCGCCAGACGCGTCTCTAAGTGTGGGAGGAAACACATCATCATCAACAAAAGCCATAGTAACAATTATTTATTCAGAACTGACAACACATAAACAATCACAAGTTTAATTATAAGTGGAAACCTAGGAGTGATTCCCTAATACCTCGATTAATCCTAATACTCAATTCTAATACTCAAATCTAATATTCCCGTCTAAGTAATCTCAGCTATCAGAATGGACAAGGAGACGAACACTTTCTAACCTCAAGTCGCTACTGAATCTATTTCCTTTAATGATTTTTTAATCTTACACTTTACTTTTATAAATTATCTCTATCAAATACACGCTAAGTCGTGAAGTAATTCTCCGGCGATACTTACATGCAGCTTGGCAACTCCTTCTCTTACATTTACGAAATCTATATATATAGACTTTATATAGTCGAACTAATTAACATATCACTATCTCGTGTTTTTCCGAAGAAGCTGTGAAATAGTAAAAATGCTGGCCCCAAAGTTTCCCAAGAGGATTAGTATTGAATTCACGCGGATAGCCCCGTCACACATTAACATCATTTTACATTAACCTCTGCATCTGACAAAAATCTTGCCCGATATCATTCTGGAACGGGTCTGAATATGAGATTTTTTTCCGACGTGCAAGGGTGTGGCCGAATTATCCGGAGAGCCGGGTTATACAGAGTCAAGTTTTCGGGACTCGTATTAGGTTCTTATCTCACTCTCCAAACCTTCACACGCACCACACCATTTGAGGCTCAGTGCCATTTGGGTAATGACTAACATTCTCTACATCCAGACGACTGATTTTAGGCGAAATTATAGAAGGAAAATGAATATTATCAATTATCTTCGATCACACACACTCAATGCTTAATGATCAATACATATAATGTAAAACATTTTTACAAAAAACTTCTTTCATCTGGAATACAAAGCTGGGTTTTTTTTTAATAAATTCAATATCCAATTTAGGATGTTCTAAAATTTAGAGAAAATATTCCCTTTCAAACATTCCAGATTCTTAGGAAATCTGGAACTTGAGAAACCCTAATAGGTAAGTAGCTTTTTTATGCTAAAAAGGTAACTTAAATTTACTTTTATATATTCTTTGAATAATTTCTCGATTATCCGATTCGACTTCAATAGTCAGTTTTTTTATTGTATAAGTGACTTCTATACTTAAAGGAAAGTTTATTAGAGTCCAACATGTGTGGGGACGTTAGCTTCAGATTCATTTTAAATCAGTAAGGAAAACGGGCCATTATCAAGAAGTTCAAATTATTCTCTAACAGTCAATTGGTAGGTAGAGAAAGAGAAAAAACGGTGGCAGTTTGAGTATTATTACATTCTGTTTTCCATTTCGTTGGTGTGTATCTGATGAGTAAACGTGTAATTCATTTTTTTCAAATGTCGCATTTATTTTTATCAACATATCATTTAGGAATATTCTAAATCTACAGAGGTTTTTCCCTTTGAGGGCCTCATTTGATGTCTCAATTTTGATATAGCTACTGGCACGTAAGAGCTTCTTCCTGGACGTGTCCATTGTTAATACCATTCTTCAGTTTGAAATGGGTGGAGTTTTGATATATATAATTGCCATATAATTAAAACTTTTTTTATATTCTTGGGTTCTTCCGAGCTTCCTCAGTATTATCCCAAATTTATCGGTACAAGTATATTTCTGCTTTTGAAATGATACCGAAATATATATATATATATATATATATATATATATATATATATATATATATATATATATATATATATATAAATTATAATAATAATTTATATATCTGATGTGGAAATATGATTTTCAGACAAGGACTTATATTCATTTCTATTTGTCAATATAAAACGAAAAACACTTTTCATTTCTGTTGTTGAAAAGAGATTAAAAAAAATGTAGCATTTCTGCACACATTTTTAAAAAGTATGCTCCGGCTGAAACAGCCTTTAAGTTCGCATATCGAATCTATTTATGTGTGATGATAATGTTTTTAAGACGTTAGCCTTAGGGGCAAAGGCAAAATAAATAAATAAATAATAATCAAACAATAGATTTTTACTGATTTTTTTTAAATTCTTACTTTTATATGGATTTAATTTTTCTTGCGTTTTTCGAGTAATATATTAATATGTATGTAATACGTATGTTATAAAGTTGACTAAAAATACGTATTAGCAATAAAATTTTCAATTTTATAAAATAAACCCAACTTTTTGATCCACTGTTTTAACAGCGTCACTTCCTCCGTGATTGGCGTGTTACTCGTCATCGCTCTATTTCTGTGACACACATAGTAGCTCGCTCTCAATCGAAGCGCCACAGTAAACTGGTTCTCAAACTTTCAATATTTGCGATCCAATATCAAATATAATTTTCATCGCACCCCCTTCTCAAAACAAATAGCAATGCATTGAATTCAATAATACTATACTTTGAAGCTAAGACTACAATACAACTTTAACCGTTTAAGTGCTACCATCGTATATATACGTCTCTCTCAAACGGTATGTTTAATTCCCCGGACGTATATATACGTCTTACCGAAGTACGATCTTTTCTGTGCACTGCTATCCATAAAATTATTTCGAAGGCTTTGGAATGCAATTAAAGGACCTTGACAGTGTTTGGGAAGGATTTACTTATACCAAAGAATTTCCTTATTTATTTCTTCTCCTCCCCCCAATACATTACATACGCGCATCTACATGGAAAACGGAGGCATTGTGGGGAGCGAATTGCGTAACTTTTAATCGGCATTTACAAGGTATTATTTATAAACCATACAAATTATTAAGATAAGTGTTAATTTTTATATATTATTTTATATGTGACTAACCCATGGGGTGACTGGTAATTATTAAACTTGTTCTTAACTTGGTATAGTTAAAATTAATTATAAAATATATTGTGTGCAGTACTGATACATTTATAAGTGTATTATATCAGTGTAAATGTTAATTTGATTTTTTTATTATGTTAGAATGTATTTTGTTTGTTTACATTCAGTAAATTAATAATTTTTTAAAATAATCTTTTGTTTTCTGCTTTTCAATAAGCTTGTCGTAGAGTTATCATGCCCCTAGAGGGCGCGCCCCACAGTTTGAGAAACGCTGGGTTAACATAAGAATTACTTTTTTAATTTTATTTTCCCCTTTATCTATATTTTCACTTTATCTACACATTTCCCTTTCATCTATATTTTTCCTTTGACATTTTTTCGGTTTTGAAATTTTGAAGAAAAAAAATTTTTCATCCACCTTACTACTCACTCCCTGCAAGCTTTCAGAATTCAAAACGTTCCCTTTGCGCTCACATCACCTCACTCGCAGTACCTTCATAAATATTCAAATAAGTTACTCAAATATAAAAGTAACCCGAAGGTGATAAGAACTTGTTACATTTCGAGATTTGCTGTTATCTTCAAACAGTTGAATGTTTAGTGATAAAGTGCTGAAATTTGATTAGTAACAATGCGAGCATTTTTTGTGTGTTTCCTGCCCTTTATTATTATCTTAAATATATGTTATGCACATATAATTTTTTCTAGATATTATCTCATTTACTGATAGCCTCGTAAAGCCGCGGTTAAAAGAGCGTTACAATGTAGCAACTTTAAGACATTTTATCAAAATAAATATTGAAGATATTTTATTTTAAATGGTAAATGTCCTCAGAAGATATACGACTATAAGTGTGGCGAGCAGACGCAGGATTTGTATTTTCAGTCCATCTCAGAAACGCAGAATGATAAAGTATGCAGAACAAAGATATTTATGAAGAGCACTTTAATAACATCTACATGCGCGCGCTAATGTTTTATTACATTTCTATTTTTTTTAATTGGAATATTCTCTCTTTAGATACACTAATTTTTTAAAAATAAATGAAGGAAAAATAAAGTATACTTGTGTGTTTTTAAATTCGTAGTTTGTGAGTCGAATGTTAAGTTACCGAGTATAAAACAGTGGCGTAATGAAGAAAATGAGCCCCTACCCCTGCAAACTCAGATTTTGGGCCTCAAGCCCAAACACGTACTAGCATTAGTCAAGCTTTGGGTCTCCTACAGTCTCTGCCTTCCCCCCTTGAAATGCGAGGGTTGCGGGGGTGTACGTTACGCCACTGAACTTAAGCTAATGTATCAGAAAAAAAGGGGGAAGTTAGCCCTTGAGTTAGACTGAAACTATTTTTGGATATTTACAGCTCTTTTCTCAACATAATTGGTGGAGGAAAAACACTATAATTTAAAAAAAAAAAACGTTACTGAATTATGTTAAAATTGTTTATCTTTACTAAGTGTTTGATTCTAAAGATGTTGAAACTTTTTAAAGGCTCTCTAAATAATTTTTTTTAAAGTCGATAGCAGGGTCGACAGCCTTTTAGCTGTGGCGTGCCAAACCACTACCAATTTGATTTACCAATATAATTCAGCGTGCTACACAATAGGATATCTTTGAAACAATTCGATTCCCGCGATAATACATGCAGAGTTAGAAAATAGAGGTCAACAATATACATTTACATTTTTATTATTTATACATTGATTTTGTGTCATGTAAAGATATATCTTTACATAAAAAAACAGCATAAAATATAACTATTTCTTCAACAAAAATAAAAAAAAATTAAAATTGTACATACACTGGTGTTCAAAAGTTAAGCATAATTGATAATTATGTGAATAAAGAAGGAACTGTAAATCAGAATGGCGGGAAACGTGATATGCGAGTGTAAAATGGTTATAAAATAAGGAAGCAAATCAAAAGAATGATAATAATTAATTTTATTATCCAAAGTAGCAATTTGAAAGAAAACTGAGCATAGCAAGGATTCACACTTTAAAGAAAAAAGGAAAGAAAACATTAAATAAAATACTGATGCTGCAGTTTAATAAGGCATGTGGTCACCTCTGACAGCGATTTACCACACTTGATATGAGATGATGAATGAGTTGTGGGCTCAAACGGTTCCAAGCTTCTTGGAGAGCTCTCTTCAGTTCTGTAACGGAGCTTGGTGGGTGCAAAAGGGCTGCAATTTGTCTCCCGAGCATATCCCATACATGCTCGATAGGATTTAAACCAGGGGAGTTCGCTGACCACGACATGCGCTGGATGTTTTCCGTTTCAAGGAAGTCATCAATCAGCACCGCTCGGTGACATGGAGCATTATCATCCATGAATATAAAGTCAGGACCGACAGCACATCGAAACAAGCGAACATAAGGCTCAAGAACTTCGTCTCTGTATCTTTGAGCAGTCACAGACCCCATGTCAAAGAAATGGAGGTCTGTGCGACCGTCCATCATGATGCCTGCCCATACCATTACTCCCGTTGATGGAAAATGATGTCTTTCTGTTATGTTTCTTGGTTCAAAACTTGTTCCACGTTCTCTCCATATTGTTACCTTCCGAGAATCACTGCTCAAACTAAACCGGGATTCGTCAGGGAACATTATATTGACCCACTCTCCCACACTCCAATGTTGATATTTCAAACTCCAGTTCAAACGAGCGCGTTTATGCGCAGATGTGAGAGGAATGCAAACTGATGGTCTTCTGGCATACAGGCCAGCGTGATGGAGTCTCCTGTAAACAGTTTGTCTCAAATTCTTATTCCTGTGGCGACTGTGAGCGCCGAACCCAGTGCTCTGGCAGTACTACCCCTGTGACGTCGCGCACTTATTACCAGAGATCGGTCTTGGTGAGGGGTTGTGACTCTTGGTCGACCTGATACTGGTTGTCGGATAACATCTCCCGTTCTTTGAAACCTCTGCCACAGTCTTGAGATCACAGACTGGTCCACATTCAGAATTCGAGACACTTCGGTTTGTGATCGTGAGGATTCTAGCATTCCAACGATTCTTCCTTCCGTAAACATGTCCAATTGGCGTCTTTGTGCCATCATTCACCTTGTTTGATGGTTAACAACGTTCCTTCGCACAGCAGTTGCACGAAACTTGTCTGAACTATCTATGCTGCGTGAATCGGTTTCTCCGCGTTCCGACATGCGCCGGTGTTTCGCGCAGGTCGTAGTCGACTGAAAAGTTTTGCATAAAACCAATGTTTCTTCTTCACCCAATTAATATCCGCAAGAAATTTGGAATAATTTTACGAATATTTACTCCATGTTTTCGCATTTTACGATTTATGCTTAACTTTTGGACACCAGTGTATATTACGTATTTTTAAGCATATTTATTAAAGTAAGAAATATACAACGTAAAAATATAAGTATTTCGCTTCATTAGAGTTAAATAAAAAGATAAATAAAAATTTAATGCGAATCTAGTGCTTGTATCGCTCTACTTTCTATCTCAAAATCAGGGGTATAATGTGTGACTTTCAATTTGACACTATTTTGAGTATTCATTTGTTAAACAATTGCGGTCTCGAAATATTTTTCACATGAGGAAAGGTTTCTTAGATCTATAGACTCAAACGGGAGAGAAGAGTACATACAGTTTTCTCTCCCTTCAAACAATTAAAAATCTCCAGCAATGACATTCAATAATTTAAAAATTAGTTGTAAATTTATCTTTACAATTATCTTCCAGATTTTTTGGCAATTCCGTAAATGTGTAATTCTGAAGATGTTGTATGTCCATTATACAAATTTATCAACTTCCACCCACAATATATATATTTTTTTCTCTAAAATACACTGCTGTTTGTAAAAAATGCAACACCATGAAGGAATCATCAGAATTAAATGAACTTTGCAGCAAATAACAATTATAGGATGTTACGTAAGATAGTAAGGTTTCATAGCCACCGCACATGCGTGGCGTGCGCAGCATCCTCTGAACTGATGCTGAAAGCGTATAGAGGGTAGAAGCGGGATGTTGAAAATAGTTGATGATTATTTGTTTGTGGCGAACGTTTAATATGCACAGGTTCCCAAACTTTTTTGTCTCATAGACCCCTTGGTATGTTTTTTTTGGTTTGGCGTAGACCCCCTACTAACTCAATACTGATTTTTTAAAAAATTTATCGATTTAAATGTCTTTTTGACAGCTGGTACAGTGCTACTAACTTTAAAAGATTTAAATTTCTAACTGTAGTGAAGTTTCGTGTTTAAAACTTATGAACCACAGGTTAATTAATGAAATTAAATTTTAATTAATGCGTGAAATAACTGAACAACAAACAAATGCTTTTAAGGGGAAGGATGAATCTAGTGTTTCAATAACAAATTTTCAACATTTGGCATCAATCTTGTCGGATTTAACCCTAAATCTCATCGAATATATAGTAGCCAGTCTTTTTTCTTTCTTTTTTTCCCCTGGAGTTTGGCAACCTTACTGAAACTCCTCACTAGGAAAAGCAATTAAAAGCTTTCTCAAGATATTCCATTATTAGGGATAAATAATAGGAATATCTTTTTGAAGCCAAAAATGCTGAGATATATCAGTTTCTAAACTTTTTTTCAATAACTTCGTTGGAGTCTATATATATTCCTATCAATTCCTCTCGTAATTTGACATTCCTCTTTCGATGTGACCGTATGAATTCATTGCCTGCTGTGGTATCACCATAATCAAAGCATTCTCAAATCTAGTTTCAAAATCTGAATAAAGGGCTTTTAAATGTTAAACGTAGGTTAAAATGTCATTTTCCGGGCAGATTGTCTGTGACAAATTGAGAAACTGGGAAAATTTTCAACGTTAATTTTTTACTTCTTTAGCTTAATTTTTGCAAAAAAAAGCCGAAATGATGGTCGTTTTAATAAAATTTATGCTGTTGCCTAGGAACTGCAAATTAACTTCATTAAATTTAGAAAATATATTAATTAAATAAGTGATTGATTGTTGTGATTAAATTTTCTTTTAAAAATAAAGTCATGATCTGATTACATGAGACCCATCAACGTTGACCCCCATTAATACTTCATAGACCCCCAAATTATTTTTTCGCTGCCGTGGACCCCTTGAAGGTCATCATAGACCCCTGGGGGTCCATATAGACCACTTTGGGAATCACTGGTTTAATGAGACCTAAGTATGCCTCCACGACGAAATAAAGAGACATTCCAACAACTTACGGAGTTTTAACGGGGGATTTTCCTATCGCGCAATAGGAGCTCATGTGCAGTGGAACAGTTCCACATTGATGCGAGTTTGGAAGCAGTAGACCGACGGGCACCGATTAACTCGAAAAACTGGCAGTGGACGACGGAAGGTGACATCAGCGCGCGATGATCGACACCTGCTCCGCATGGCAGTGAATGAACGTACAGACTCATCCAGGAAGTTGGCAGCACGTTGGTCTATAAGTGTACTAATGTCGGTTTCGTCAATTCGTCGACGTCTGCTGCACCGTGGATTGCGTGCAAGGGTTCCTTTATACAGGATCCCCCTCACGGCAAACCATCGATGGCTGCGTCGGCAATGGGCTCATGAGCACAGAGCCGAGGAAACTGATTGGCACCAAGTTGTCTTTTCAGATTAATCACGCTTCAATTTGTGGGACCATGATGGCCGCATTCGTGTTTGACGCTATGCCGGTGAACGCTGCCTTCCAGAGTGGTATATTATTCATATAATGTTTAGCTATATTATTCAATTTTGAAATGACCTTTTGGATAAGAGATATTTTAATATTTACAAAAACTAGAGCTCTTTATCTTTGTTATTATATGAAAATGCTCAAAAAGACAGTGATTATATTCACATTAAGGACTGCAAATTTTGTAATAAAACAGTGATTGATAAATTTGAAGGTTAAAACAATTCTACTATTATACAGAACTTACAGAAAAAATTTCACGGCCAATTATGTTCAAAACTTTTTGAGCAATCGCTGACCCCATTTGATTATTTTAAAAAAAATCACATTTCGAGTAAAATGCGTTTTAAAGTATGACATCTTGCTTAAAGTAATGGCATCTGCTTTTACTAAAACACTTGTAGTTTTTGTTCTAGTAAACGGAAAATGATAAACTTGGTATTTTTATAAAGCTAATAAGATGGTCCATAAAATAAAATCATAAAAAATTTGTCTCTTTTTGGCAAAATTCACAGTTTTAGGGTAGTCGGATACCTTAAATTTCATTTAATTCTGATGATTCCTTCAGGGTGTTACATTTTTTACAAACAGCAATATAGTATCGCCATTTATGTATATTTTTTTTTGTTTTACAAATTTGGGGCTTAGAGAGTCTAATGTTACAATATTTAAGCTTATTTGACTGAATTTTTTCTTATAGTTTACGGTCGAATGCATGTATATGTGCATAAAAAAAGTTTAGAATCTCCCCCCCCCCACACACACCACACAAGGGATATTCTTTCGCCTAAGCTGCAGGAAAAAGAAGAAGAAAAAATATAAAATGCAAATAATCGGTGAAGTCAATTTTTTTTTCAATATACTCTCAACGGCAATGATGATTCTTAACATTTTGCTTTTCATTCACAAATGTGCATTTAAGCTTATGAATGAAATTTGTGCAAACAGATGCGGTTGTGTGCTGCTGACTAATCTTTAAGGACTGCGTGGTTTGCTTAAGCAGCAGATTGTTTTTTTCAATACAATATAAATATCGTTTAATATATTTATTTAGCAAATGAACATGCATCATCGTAAAAAACACACGTACAGAAGCAGTTTTCTTTCCCTCCCGTTAAACAATCCCTAATATTTTTCTCAAAAACAACAAAATTCCCTTCTTTTAACACATTAAATACCTTGTTGTGTGATTTTAGATAACTCACTTTTAAACAATACGTTACACACTTTAAAAAGAAAATTAAAGGCACATCCCATAAATCAATTCTCTTAATTTCAGGTAGACCTTTTTAAGTAGACATAATAAACTCCTTATGTGTACTCTGATCCTCAGACAGAGTAATCTTGACCTATACGCGCAGGAAAAAAAAATCTCAAATAATTTAGAAAGAACACAAAATTTTCCCAAGGCAGATTCTCCACGAATAATGGTCATTTATTAAGGGGGCACAGTACGAATCAATTGACAAAAATTGGCCAAAAAATCAAATTTAATTTTTTTAGCTTAAATTATTTTTTACATACTTTACTATCACCTGATTAAATTTGGAAGCTCTAAACTTAAAAAACACAGAATTATGATAGCTTTTGCGTTCGTTTTTTTATTTACATCCCTATGGCAAACCAAAACTTTAAACTTACTTATCTCGGAAAGATAAATAGCTAGTTTATCTTCATTTAAAATACTAAGGCTTTTTTTCTATATTGTGCCTAATGCTTTGAATTTTTTTACCTATTTCTAATAGTACATGTAACAAAAGTTGGTATGCATTTTTGAATCTAAGCAATACTTATTTTTTTAAAAATAATTGAACTCAGAATTTGTACATATTTTTAAGGAATTCTCAATAAGCATTCATAAAAAGAAGTATTGTACGAAACCCAATCATGTTATCGCAAAACCTATACCAACTTTTGTTACACATAGTTTGACGTACTTGTAAATCAAATCTCATGCGTTTGTGTAAAATTTTGTAGGAGGAGTAGCATTTTAAAATCCCCACTTCACAAATTTTAAGTTTGTTCCTTAGAAAATTATATGGCTAGCTTTTATGAAATTTTGAGCACTAAATCTGTTTTACTTAGTATACATACATAGGAGGCAACCAAAAAATTTTTGAAAATCCTTAAATTAAAAATGTTTACTTAAATCGTACCATGCCCCTTAACTTCGACCTTCGAGCTGTGAATAGTGGCCGTGTGAGTCTAATGGTCAAGGTCGCAGACTAGCAGGCTATGTGTCATGATTTCGTGCCTAATGGCTCATAAGAATCGCTCCGTAGAGGGGGCCGAATCAAGTTAAATCTGTCGTGGCTCAAAGACATATGGAATGGAAGTTCGAGGTTGGTATGGAATGGAAGTTCGATGAGAGAAGATTCCGGCTAAGTCACTTGACCATAGCTCAAAATTAAGGGGTCCGTCGCCAATAGGCTTCGTGTTGCTTTATAGTGCGACTTTAAAAAACACTCATTCACTAGTGTTCTGAATAATGTTAAAATTCCCAAACAAATGATTAAGAAACAAGCAATAAAGTTCTTTTAGCAAATTGACTACTCGGCAGATTTGTTTTCACTAAAATTGATAAATACTCCCCCACATAAAATTCTCATAGATAACGACAAATTTTAATTGAGCCCGAATCCTCTAAGCTACCACTTCAGTTTCATATTTAATTTTTTTCACTTTCAAATTTTTTAATCCCTCGGTAAAATAAATTTCTAAAGCATTTTTGGTGTCGTTATTGACATCCAATCAGAATCATTCTTATCGGCACAAGTGTTTTTAACGCTACTATATCTTTTTGAATCCTCGGATTTTTATTTGCAGCATTTTCTGGTTTTTATTAAGTCTTTAAAATTAAACTTTACTATAATTTTAGTAATTGAAAGTTAATATATAAATTTTGAAGAGTTAACTTTTAATCACATAAAATTCAAACTAACACCGGTTTGGAGCGATTACACAGCAATTTAAATATATTTGTTATAAGGGTTCCAATTCTGGTGTCGACCCTGTCATTTGATCATGGTGCAAAATCAAGAGATCCATCACTAACGGTCCTAAATGAACACTCACTAGCTTCCCACTTTCCTTCTAATAGAATGGGTGTAGGCAGATGCGAGATGTAACTGGAAATTTTATGATTTGTGTGTGTGTGTGGGAAATAATGCTGAGAGCTTTCGAATGGCAATCTGACGCAGAAAGACATGTTTTTGCTAGTTCATAGTTCGTACAAATAATTTTTTTTAGCATATCACTGACTCAAGTGCTTAATTTTTCTGGATATCCGAGGAATTTCCTCAAAATACAGTCCCGAAAACTCGGCCTAATGTGGACCGAAGAGTAAGAGTTTATGAAAATGCCGGGTTATCGAGAATGAGATAAAAAAAAAGGATAAGTACGAGTGTTTCCTCAGAAAATATTGTACTGCACTTGTATGTATTGTTTGCTTGAGAAAATATTGCCCAAATACCCTCAAACAAAGGAAAATACGTACTTTATGAAGGCATAGAGCCTTTACTACTTGAAAATTAATGAATACATAGTAAACAGTTATTTACCTGATCAAACACACCTCAGCAAAATACTTAACAGGACATGATACGATTTACACAATTTTTTTTTTAAATTTAAGGATTTTCATAGTTTTTTTTTTGCTTGCCTCCTATGTATGCATGATGTAAAACAGATTTTGTGCACAAAATTTCATAAAAAACTAACCATTTAATGTTTTAAGGGGAAAAATTTGAAACTTATGAAGTGATTTTAAAATGCTACCCCTCCTACAAAAATTGACGTACTTATATGAAAAATTTGATTTACTAGAACGTGAAACTATCTATAACATAAGCTGGTGATTCCATGATTGATATTCGTACAATACTTCTTTTTATGAATGCTTATTGAAAGTTCCTTAAAAAATGTGTAAATTCTAAATTCAATTATACTTAAAAAAATAAGTATTGCTTTGATTCAAAAATGCATACCAACTTTTATTTCATGTACTATTTGTCATGTCTTCAGAGTTTATTTTTTAGATTAATTCATGGCATCTATACTTGAGCGTATTCACTGTAACCGAATGTAAATATTAAGTAAAAGTTTTGTTTGTGTATTTTGGCAACAGCTAGTATTGTATTTTTTTTGTGTGGAATAAAAACCTTTGATTTTAGAATGGCTGGATATTTTATCGTTCTTAGAATCCGGAATTATTTTTAATATCATGATTTTTAAAAAGTTATTTTGCCTTATTCAACTGCAGAACCAGATACGCTGCTAGCGTAATAGAGTTATTTATTTGCAAAAGGATAACGTAATATTTTTTGGCGCCCCCGAAGTGGGCCTGTAGTTGGTTGTGAATATGGCTAATATTGAAGCTCTTAAGAAATCAAGAAAAAATGAAAGAGCCGCTTTTACAAAAGCTTCTAATAGAGTTGAAGAACTGATAGCCCTTGAAGAAATTGATATTTGCGAACTGGAAGCAGAGCTGAATGTTTTCAAAGGGAAAGTTGATCGCTTAGAAAACACCCATTCGAATATCTTAGAACTTCTTCCTGAGAAAGACTACGATGCAGAATTTGAAATTGTTGAAGATTTTCGGGATAAAGCTATACGAATTGAAACCAAAGCAAGAAGAATAATCAACGGTCAACAAAATGTGAGTAATGTTTTAAATTCAACTAATGATGTCTCTGTTGCAATGAATTCTGTTCGAAATGTTGTCAATGATAAAAATAAGTTTAAATTACCTAAATTAGAATTACGAAAATTCGATGGTGATATTAAGGAATGGCTTTATTTTTGGAGCCAATTTGAAAAAATACATGTTGATTCTAGTATTGAAGATTCAGATAAATTTCAATATTTATTACAATCTACCGTTGAAGGGTCTCGTGCTAGAGAAGTAATTGATAGTTTTCCGCCAACCGGCGATAACTATTTAAAAGCAATTGACTGTTTGAAAACTCGTTTTGGTCGCCATGATTTACAAGTAGAAGTATATATTAGAGAATTGTTAAAATTAGTTCTGAGAAATGCCAATTCAAATTTTAACTCGAATAATTTGTGTAATTTATATGATAATTTAGAACAACAAATTCGTGCACTTAAAACGCTTGGTGTTACAACTGACAAATGTGCATGTCTACTTTATCCTTTAGTGGAGTCTTGCTTGCCAGAGGATTTGCTTAGAGCTTTCCAGCGAGGTTTGAATTTTGATTCTGGCGATGATTCCAAAAAGAGACTAGATGCTTTATTAAAATTTTTGAAAACTGAAGTTGAATCGGAAGAGCGGATTAATTTAGCTATGACCGGTTTCGATTTGACGGATGCAACATCATATAAAAGAGAAAGCAAATTAAAGAAAGACAAAATATTTACATCGGCTAGTTTGTTGACCTCTTCAGTTGGTGTAGAGAAACTTTGCGTTTTCTGTAGTAGAAAGCATGAACCGACTAATTGCTTTAAAGCTCAAAAAATGTCTTATAATGAAAAATTGAAGATTTTAAAAGATAAAGGTTATACTGTTTCAAATGTTTAAAAGCTGGACATAAGGTAGGAAAATGTCGGTGTTTTGTGAGATGCTTGATCTGCAATAAGATGCATTATGCAGTTATGTGCACCGAGTCAAATAAAAATGTAAATAAACCTACATCAAATCATTTGGAAAAGAGGTTAAAGAGCAGGATAAATCCCTAAATTTGGCGAGTATTTCGAATGCGCCACATGTTTTGCTGCAGACTTTGAAAGTTAAAATAAAAGGTAAAAATTGTAGTTTAATCGTGAGAGCCATGTATGATTCGGGGTCTCAAAAATCTTATATTAGAAAAGAAATGGTATCTGCTTTAGGATTAGCACCTTTACGCCAGCAACATTTATCGCATGCACTTTTTGGAGGAGAAAGGATCAAAGAGAAGTTTCATAATGTATATAAAATTGAACTAGGAAGCTTAGATGGAAGTTTTAATTGTAATTTTGACGTAGTTGATCAGGATATTATTTGCAATGATGTTCCTTCTGTTTCGTACGGACCATGGATAAAAGAGTTGCAATCTATGAATATACAAATGTTTGACATAGAAAATAATTCGGGGCCAATTGATATTCTTGTTGGAGCAGATGTTGCAGGTAGACTAATTACTGGAAAGAGAAGAGTTCTATCGAGTGGATTAGTAGCCATGGAAACCTATCTAGGATGGACTCTTATGGGGAAAGCTAACTTACTTTCTGAAAAAGAAGATACAGCTATGATGGTAATTTCGATGTTTGTAAGAGAAGCTACTATTTCCGATCTTTTTAGTTTAGAGGTTTTGGGGATAAGTGACCCAGTTGAAATGAAAAACAAAAGGGAAAGAGAAAATCTTACTAAATTACATTTTGAAGAAACTGTTCGAATAAATACAGAAGGGAGATACGAAGTTTCACTGCCCTGGAAAGAAAATCATTTACCTATACCCAGTAATAAAGAGATTGCTATGAAACGATTAGAATCATCGACTAAAAAATTGCATCAAGAAACCTTGTTTACAGCTTATGATGATGTGTTCAAGGAATGGGAATTATTAGGTATAATTGAAAATGATCCAGTTGACTCTTCATCTCACCTACATGAACACTATTTGCCACACAGACCTGTTGTAAAACAACATGGAACAACTAAGGTACGCCCAGTTTTTGATGCCTCTGCCAGACAAGTTGGATCCCCATCGCTCAACCAGTGCTTAGAATCTGGACCAAATTTATTGGAACTAATCCCTAATCTTCTTCTCAGATTTAGAGAACATAAATATGGCATAGTTGCCGATATAGAGAAAGTTTTTTTACAAATAAGTGTGCAACCAGAAGATAGGAATTTTCTCAAATTTTTCTGGTGGAATGGAAAAGAAAATGTAGTTCCAAAAATAATGCGACATACACGTGTGGTTTTTGGTGTGAAAAGCAGCCCTTTTCTCTTAGAAGCTGTGCTTGAACATCATCTGAAAAAATATCTAACGAATTTAAAATATAGTCAGAGAACAGTCGATATACTTCTTCGAAGTTTTTATGTAGATGATTTAATTACAAGTTTAGACAATGAAGCTGAAATATTACCTTTCATGAGGAGAGTCATCATATCTTGGCTGAAGGAAAATTTAACTTGAGAGGATGGAAGTATACAGGAGATGATGACCCAGAACAGGTCACTTCAGTTCTAGGATTGATTTGGAATCGTAAAGAAGATGCACTGAAAATTAATTTGGATTGGATAGAAACATACAAACTTGAAATTGTATCAAAGAGAGTGATTCTTTCCGTTATACATAGGGTTTTTGATCCTATTGGGTTTTTATGTCCTGTCCTTTTAATTCCCAAACTAATGTTACAGAAGATGTGGAAAGACAACATCCCGTGGGATAGAGAAGTTGAAGATAATTTGAAACTTGAATTTTATAAAATGGTTTGAAGAGTTAATTTCCTTAAAAAACTTGTCTGTTAGCCGCTGTTTTTCTCCTGTTATAAGTGGTCAACATAATCTAAGCATTCATACATTTTGTGGATGCCAGCCAATTTGCATACGCGGCAGGCTGTTTTTCGTTCGTATAGAGTATTCTGGTGTTGCTCATGTAAATCTTTTGGCTGCCAAATCGAGAATTTCTCCAGTTAAAACCGTCACTATTCCTCGTCTTTGAATTGCTGGCCTGCAACGGTGGGAGCTCGACTATGCAGATCTGTGCTCAGTGCACTTCAGTGGGACAATGTGAAGCAACACTACTGGACCGATTCCACTACGGTATTAAGTTGGATTCAGCGAGAAGAACTCTGGTCAGTTTTTGTAAACAATAGAGTTCAAGAGATAAGAGAGCTGACTGATCCAATTTCGTGGAAGCATCTTCCAGGAGCACTTAATCCTGCTGACTTACCTTCAAGAGGGTGTTCTGCTCACCAACTCTTATGCAGTAGATGGTGGGAGGGTCCCAAATGGCTTCTACAAACTGAGGAAAACTGGCCAGTTACCAAACCTATTTTTGACGAGCCATCTGTTTTGAAAGAAAAACGAAAAACAAATTCAACTTCTAAGAATCTCCCAGTTGTGTGTTCTTTAACTCAATGTGAAAATAGTGGTGAGAACAATAACGAAGATTCAGGTTGGTACTACTACTATTTTTCAAGCTATGATCGACTGCTACGAATGATGGCTTGGATGAAAGGATACATTTTTAACTGTAGGAATCCTGCTTCTCGAGTCACGGGTGAATTATCCTACGCAGAACTAAAACAAGCAGAAACAAAGATTAATTGGTATAATGAAGCAGATCTAAGAAAAGTCTTCGGAAAAGCTTTTTTATCTTATGAAGAAATGGTCACCGTTTTGTGTGACGCAGAATCTGTTGTAAACTCTCGACCACTTAGTCATGTATCCCAAACGGATTCTGAACAGATACTTTATCACCTAACTCATTTTTGCAAGATTTCCGGCAAATTGGTGTTCCAGATTTAGACCAAAGTGGATGAAGTTGTTCTCAACAAAAGAATAAAATATCGCCAACAGTTTGATAACTGATATCCGGAAAAGATTTAGATCTGAATTTGGGACTTTTAATTCAAAGAAAATGAAACAAGAAGCTGGAAGAGATATTAAGCTTGGAGAAGTTATATATAATTGGAAGTGACAATGTAAATGTAATGACTGGCCTTTAGGTGTTGTTATTAAATTATGACCTGGAAAAGATGGT
>BMAO01032138.1:0-19910 GCA_019973975.1 Trichonephila clavata
TATAGTGGATCATGAGAGGAAAATACTTACATAATTTCAATTCTCTAGGTCTAAAAGTTCCAAAGATATCTGAGGAGTGACTGAGTCACTTTTCCCCCTTTATATATATTTGACAATAATATTTAAATGTACTCTGTGGTTATGTTTCCATTAACGAACTTTTAAATACCACATCATTAAATGGGTCATACAGAAATTATTTTTAGATATTTAATTTGTTCGGATTCCCTTTCTTTAAAAATTCTTGCAAAATATTTCGTCTTGCAATAATGTTCTTGTGAAATTCTAAAGAACCTTGAAATTATGAAGGACACAAATATCAAATCTTGTTAAATCTTGTTCGTGGCTATACCGGAATTGTTGGAAATGAAAGAGCTGGTTTCTTGGCTAAGTCTACAACCAAGCATGGTGTTGATTCTTCAGTTAATGTTCCAAAGTCTTTTTTTTTCAGAAAAAAACTGAAGAAAATGTTACTATTCTTTGGAATACTCAGTATACTCATCGCTCATTATTTACTGACAAAGAAATTTTTTCAGTTCGTACCGAAAAACCCGTCTTAGAATCATTTTTTAATAAATTTTAAATCATTCAATTCCTTACTGGTCATTGCAATTTTAAAGTGTACCTTAGCAGACTATCCTGTGCCCTTCCAAACTTTGTGACTGCAATGTTGGTGCTGAGCAAAGAGTTGAACATCTTATCTTTTGTTGTATAAAATTTAAGGAAGAAAGAAAATGCCTGTGTGAAGGTTAAACTGAATGTTCTTAAAATCAACTGACCTTCTAATTATTTTCAGCTTGTTTCAAGTAAAGCTACATTCGCATTATTTAGTAACTTAAGTTATTCGATTTTCAATATTGTTCATTTATTCGATTTTTAAATTATATTTTCTGATTTAATTTTATAATTTTAATGTTTTGCTTTTCATTTTTTTAGTTTTGTTACTTCATTGTTTTAGTTTTGTAACTTCACTGTTTTAGTCTTGTTACTTCACTGTTTTAGTTTTGTTACTTCACTGTTTTAGTTTTGTTACTTAACTGTTGGATTTTGCAATGAACTTGCCGAAATTTGTAACTTAATTGTTTGGTTTTCGTAACTTAATTGGTTAATTTTGTAATGTATTTATTTGACTTCGAATCATATTTTTTTTTATTTCAAAACTTCATTTGTTCCATAACTTTTGCTTTGTTATTTATGCTTTATTTTATTTGTCTTACTTTGTTCGCTTACTTCTGTAAACCCTGTGTGATACTTGTGATGCACTATAACTATTTTATCTGTTTTCAAAACAAACAAAAAAATATTTAAGGTATCCGACTAATCGGAACTGAAATTTTTCAAAAGCGTACAAACGAATATTTTTTTTAATATTTAGCGTCACTTAAATTAAAATACACGCCTAACATTGTTTTAAGAATGTTATGACAATAAAAAATTATTTAAATGCAATATTTTGGCAAAAAATGAACGTAGAATTATCTTTTTTTAAAATATTCTCATTCGATGGAAAATGCGTCTACAATAATTTTATTTTTCCTCTAAGAAGCTCAGACTTCTACACAAAGCCTGAAGTAGGATTTTTGGAAAATATAACTTAGAATCGGATTTATCCATATTTTAATACATCACAGTGAATTAATTTTGACAAAAAACACCAATAATTATTTCAACTGCAAGTAACTCTTAAAATAATATGATTTTTTCAAAATTCTTAGTTCAGGCTCTCTGAAAATGTCTTAGCTATGTAATAAGCAAAATATTATTATTATAGAAGCATTTTTCATAAAAGGAAGATGATTTGAAAAGAGTTATTTCTAAGTTCATTTTTTGCAAAAATATTGCATTTAAATAAATTTTTATTATCATAATGTGCTTAAAAACAATTTAAGGGACACTAAATAATAAAAAAATATTCTTTTGTACGCTTTTGCAAAATAATGGTTCCGAACGTAGTCGGATACTTTAAAATTATACAAATATTTAAAAATAATTGTGTAATTAGATATAGTGAAGTGATTGCAGATACATTTCATTCTTGATTAAATTCAAATAGTCATTAAACTTGCTTAAATTCTAAGATATCTTCAACACGTTCCAGTTAAATTATAAAAAAAGGGAAAGTAGCGAAAAGCAACGTGAACTGCACTTTCTCTCCTTTAACTACCATTAAAGTTCCGGAATAAGCTTCCAAAATGGAAAAAAAGAATAAGCAATAAATTCTGAATTTACGTCGAAATTGACACGATACCGCAATCTGTGTCGTAAAACTAGTCGATGGAATTTTATTGGGAAGAATTCGTTTTGTCCATTTGCCCTTTTCATCTGCAATAAATCTTACAGGATTAACTTTTTTGTTCTAATTTTTCCCGAACTAACGTCAACTGAGATTGTAAGAGTTCACTTCCCCTTTTCAAGGAAAAAGTTAATAATGCTATTATTTCAAACCATAAAATAATCCAGAGAAATTGACCTTTGTTGAATTTAATAGGAATTAGATCGTATCATCACCATTTTGTTTGTTTGGAATGCACTTAAGTATTTTGTACTGAATTGTTTCTAAAGTTTAGTTTTTAGCATTAAGTCCTTTTTTGAAACTGTGTTTTTGAGGTCAGAACAGACGTGTCTGAAGAAGTATAAGACGGCATAGGAATCCTACATTTGATATTATATACCTCACAATTCAAAGTGGTACTGTATAGAGTGTTTTTTGTATCGTTTCCAGCGACATGTTATGAATAGTTGAGCAGGTACGCCATGACTTTTCATGAATTGTCTTCAAGTTTGTTTTACTCTTAGATTACCATTTATATTGATTTATTTATCCTCTTTTGAACACATTTGAGACTTAGTAAGGGTATGGCAGCAATTATCCAGGATTGTTTGCATTTTAACTCGACAGTCGGAGACAATTCAATCAGAAATTCAGCAGGACGCATTTCGGGTGAACTTGTTTGCTTTCCTAAGCCAAATGGCAGCTTACTCTATGTCCAGACCAGCAGTGAACCAAGATTTTTTCTACTTTCTATACTTCGCAAAGGAGAAATTCTGGCGTGGATAAATCATAATTGTTCTGAAATTGTAATCATTTCTTTTTCTATAGATGTTCATTATATTCTTTAAGTTTGTTGCAACTGAAAAATTTTATCATAGTGCGTCGATATCTGTGTTTTAGAGTGTATTGTCGCTCAATATTTTTATCTACTCGCACATGTAGAAATTTTCAATTCCATTATTATTATTATTTAATGTAAAAAAGCAAAAGTAAAAAATAAAGCAATTGCTACAGATAAAACAACTTTTATGCAACTGTAAATTTGTCATGCTTGTAACCTTTCTTACAAAATTTAAACATTGTACAGAGGTATAGCATCCAATATTTAAATTAAGTTGGGAAAGCTTTAAGTTAGATTTCAAAATTAGTGAAAGCCTAAAGCAACGATGGAATAATGCGTATATTTTATAACTTTAATATTCTGTAATTCTAATTTATTTAGAGCAATAAATGGACCACCTGCTCATGCATTTCAGGGCCCAAGGTCACGTATACTGAGTTGGGCACAGTAGGCCTTGGCCCTCATGGGCTGCTGCACCACTGAGTTAAGTTAAATGCATTTCTATAAAAAAATCAGAATGTAACTTAATTTTTGTAGTGTTCTTTGATATTCAATAAAGTCAATTAAACTAAGGGATAGTAATATACATCAACTTATATAAATATACAAGTAATAGGCACTCAAATAATCACCCATTTTTTATTTGAAGATTCAATTTTATACAAGAAATATTTTTAGTTTAATGGGTAATTTGTTAAATTGATAAAAATTTAATCCTAAATAATTGAAATGATTTATATAAAAATATATTTAAATTAATTCAAAGGTATAACATCCATAAAACGTTTAAACAATAAATATCTAAAAGGAACTCTATAGATTTTAACAAACAAACAATGGTATCATTGGATAAAACTTACTTAACAAAGACGAAGTTAAGACAACGGTATGTGTTCTTTATATTAATGAAGCAAGAAGAGCAATAACTAACTTGAGGCTGAATTAACATTTTTCCTCCGTCTTTAGAATACATAAAGGAAGGAATATTCATACGAGACTAAAAATAGCTTTTTTGAATTTCTTCTTTCTTTGGAGTTTCATTCTCTAGCTTCTTTTTCTTTTTTTGCTTCCTTCCAAGAATGGAGCTGTTCAGTTTTCTGCCTTGGAATTATTCAAACTTACATTATTCGTATGTATAAGAAAGAATATTTGCTGAAAGAATTCTCGTTGTTGCCCTTTAACAAGGGTCGTTTATTAAAAATCTTGTTGTGAAGATTTTATGGAGAAAATTAGGTATAGGTAAGAAAATTTTAACTACCATAATTATTATTAACAGTTTTCTACAAATAATAACCAAATTTTGACTTCAGTTTCATGGTATCATAATATAACCAATCACTTTTCCAAGATCAAATTGTATTAATTTTTTATCATAGTTATTCGTTCTAATTAAATACATTTAATAGTTTTAATCTAATAAATGAATATAAAGATTAATTGATTAAATGAAAATGCTTTTTTTAAAGAGGGTGTGTGATGGAAACACAAATCTGGTTCTCCTAAATATGAAGGAATTAGTTTTAAAATTTTGTAGAAAATGTGTATCATTAAAATATTTCTTCCAAAGTTAACAAACCAGAAAACTTAGAAGTTGTTTAGTATTATGTATTCGTAAATGTCAACTAAAAAGAGTAATGTAAACAGGAATCACGACACTCGCTCTTTTTCATTTATTATTATTTCGTAGTAGAATCTTTGTGTATACAAATGATACATACAGATACTAGTTGTAGTTTATTTCATCTAAATCAGTTATCATTTTGGATATTTAATGAACTTTTCCTTTAATTTGAGTTTTATATTTAATATGTCCACTTTTATGTAGCGTTGTAATTCATCTATTGAATTTTATAGTGATTTATAATGAAAAAAAATAGGAATTAAGGTATCCGAATACGGTTAAGATGATCAAATTCAGTCACAACACATATTTTTTGTTTTTTATTTTATTGAATAGACTATCTCTTTTGACTTTACTAAACATACTTTGTTTGTTTCTTCGTTACAAAGGCCAAGTTACAATTAATTTAATAAAACTAGAAAAATCAGAAATGGGTCTTTAATTTTTAATAGGAAGCATTTAAATTCTTCAAAATCTATCATGGCGAGTCTAATGACTCAAAATCTTATAAATATATTTCTATAAAACTTTTTGCACCTGATACTTTATTATTTTCTAGGGAATGTCCTAAAATATTTTGTATTGTGTGTATATTTTTTTAAGTTATGGTCTATTATTTAAATAATAGTCTCATTAAGAATGTCACATTTCTTATATTTACTCGACCAGCTCTATAAATTTAAATTTTAATAAAACATTAAAATGTTAGTACATTTTCTAGATAAATGCATCTAATTTGACTTAGTAATATTTTTTTATATAAGTTTATTACTTTTTTTTCTAATTACTTTGAAGTTTTTCAGAAATATTACTAAAATTTCACTTATAATTATGATTTTTGTAAAGTTTAGATAACTTCTTTTTTAATATTGTTTGCTAATATTAGTATTTATTTTTTGGTATTGAATCCTAAAAAAGCATTTATAATATTTTTGTACACTCTTTATTAAAAAAAATTCTCCAAACATGTTCGGAAAAAACTTCAAATGTTTCCAACTAATACTCAACTTCTGTTATTTGTAGCTTTTATCTCTTTTTAACTCTTAGCCCTCCCATGAAATAAGAAAAAATAGTTTTACGCACATTCTACTACTTTTACATGGTATTAGTACGTTTTAAGTTCGCTGAATGCTACTCAAAGGTGCGAGGAAAAATTTAATCAATTAACGACAGTTTAAATTCTGAGGATCAGAAACATGGTAAAAGTCTAGGAAATAATTTCTTAAATATTTATCGCAGCGTAAAACATACCTCAGAATTTCTACGTTGTTTAGCTGTGTAACAAAAATTATATAAATAATTTTGCAAAACCAAAGCAGCAAATTAAGTAAATATATTTTTTGATAAAAAATTGATTACCACAAAATATTTAGGAAAACAATTCATCTTCTCAAAATTTAATTACTAGATGAAAATCTTAATTGAATTCAAACATAACGGAAGTGGGAGATCCTATTAACGAGGAGCGTGGTTTGGGTTAATTTCACCGTAAAAAATGCGCTTATCAACAAGCAGCGGATAGTTAATTAATATTACCCACGGTTCTTTAAATCAAATTTTTTAAAATTCTTTTGACGTAATATGTATTTGCTCCTAACACTTTTTGATTTATTTAATGAAAGACGCATACACTTAATGTTAATGTTAAAAGTAAAAATGTTACATGCAAAAATTTTATCGTATGAACGTACATGCTAAGAACATATACAATTAATTTTTAATAATTTTTTACATTTTTTTGCAGGTTAAATAAAATTATTTATTTTTACTTAGACATTTTTAAAAAAATGAAACGAGTCCCTTTTTAACGCGCTTTTATAAGCTTCACTTGTATGTAACGGAATCTTTGAACTCGATTTTTACCCACTTTAAAGGTCAGATTAATTTGAACTTTTGCACACTTGTCAAGGACCGATGACAATACAATAATTTCATAATTCTGTTCCATTGTCCTGAACAGGATCATCAGGAATAACGATTTCCAGATTTGGCGACTAATTCAATATACAATTTCTAGATTTGACGACCAATTCCAGATCCCATTTCCAGATTTGTGGACTAAAAGATTAAGTTACAACCCTAAAAGCGAGAAAATGCGCATCAGAAATTTCTTACCATAAATATAAACAATTGTTTAGTTTTTCTGAAAATGGAAATTAAAAAAAAAAAGACACGTGCATGTGAAAAAAATAATTTATGTTCTAACTGCTAAACTCAGACATGGAGTCTGTTTCTCTAAATTCTCTTGTCGCATCTTTGGAATGAACCATCATTCATTGTTTCATTTTACCCAAACAGCTGAGAATTGATTCAGAGGTCACCAGATTAGTGTAAGTTTCAGACAGAATATTGAGAAAGCTCTTTTTAGTGAAAAATATCATTGACTTAACACCTTCTTTCACATGGAATATTTTAATTTTAGCTCTTCCAGAATTCCTTCAGCCATCTGATCCTACATTTTGCATACCAAGCCGTATCAAAGCACTGATAGGATGCCAATGGGTATTCCAGATTTAAAAAAATGTCGCATTTGAGATTAATTCATCAATATATAAATAATAGTTCAAAAAAAATAAAAATACATGTTTTTATTGTAGATAGAGAGAACTAAAAATGGAAAATAAATTTTAGTTTAAGAAACTGAAGAAACAGCACGCTTTACGGTATTCGAACTAAAAAGGAAAAAAATCTTAATATAAGAATAAAATGAATACCGAGAAAATAATGTCATTGTGGCAAAAGCGTGGGGTACTTTGTACTACATTTTTAACTAAATCAGCATTTCGGAATAGCACTAGTAAGAAATTATCACAATTGATATGGATAACCCCACGCTTTTACCCCAATGACGTTAATTTTCTCGTTAATCCTTTTATTCTTATATTAAGAATGATTTTTTTTTACCTTTTAGTTCGATTAACCATAAAAGCGAGTTTTTTAGTCTTTTCAACTAGAATTTATTTTCATAAGAATTGTATAATTTCTTGCACTTTTTTACATGTTTTTTTCGAGAACATATTTACTACGCTAGCCAATAATTGAGTGTTTGCATAAATTTGGCGTAATTCTTTCTTATCATATGTATTAATTTATAAAATATTTATAAAATCCTTCTTAAGCCTGATTTAAAAAAATATCAGCCACTAAACAATTAAAATGAATGATAAATACTCTTCTCTCTCTTTCAGGTTGATGCTACTTTTCCCACAGTTTTAAGTTATTCATATGTAATGTATAAATTCATTGAATATGTAGTTTTGCAAAAATGTTTTGCATAATTTTTATTCATGATACGAAATATTATAAATTTAAAATCGCTTAATTTTACATTTCAAGGAACAGAATAATAAACGAAGATAAACTACAACGATATCAACGTTTAACCATTACAAGAATATTTCTCAAAAACTCATAAATTTTGAATAAACATGTATTATAGTTCAGAAATTTAAAATTGCACATAAGCTGATCAAAAATAAATTAACTTTTCCCCCTTTCTTTGAAAGCAATTTCTTTTTTAAAGTCTGTTTCCAATTTTTAAGCAAGAATTCTGCTTTTTTATTGCTTTTCTTTTACGCACAGTTATTTGAATGTTTGTTCAAATTATTTTTTGGAAGAATTTCTTAAGATACTTTAAAAACAAATTGTTTTCATTGTTTCGCATGTTTTTTTGTAATGCTTGTGGAAAAAGGATCAAGAAAATTCAGAACAGGTAAACTAAAAGTATTTTCTATACACTTTACTGTAATTGCTTTGATTATCCATTCATAAGTAAAAATAAAACTTCGATTAAAAGAACTTATTTAAATTTACATGTTGCAGTTAATTTCTGTTAAAAGCTTTTTTCAGTAAGGTTTCCTTATTTCACTTATTGAAAAATGTTTCACAAATTAGTTTGATATTAAGGTATCCGACTACCCTAAACTTGTTAATTTTTCCAAACATTGACAATTTCTTATGAGCTTAATTTATAGACTATCTTATTAGCTTTATAAAAATACCAAGTTTTTTATTCTCCATTCACTAGAAAAAAAACTACAAGTGCTTTAGTAAAACTAAATGCCACTACTTTAAGCAAGATGTCATACTTTAAAATGCGTTTTACTTGAAACGTGTTTTTTTTTAAATGCTCAAAAAAAGGGCAGAGATTGCTCAAAAAGTTTTGAAAATAATTAACTGAAATTTTTTGTGTATGGTATGTGTAACAGTAGAAGTGTTTTAACCTTCAGATGTATCAATCACTGTTTTATTACAAAATTTACAGTCTCTTATGTGAATATAATCACTTTTTTAAATCAAAATTCATATAATAAATAAGATAAAGTCTACCAATCCGCAGCCCATTGGATTAAAAAAAATTTAAAATATGTCTTAGCCTGAATGTCATTTCAAAAATGAAAAGCAAATCAACAGATCAAAATTGAAAATTGAAAAATTTGTTCATAAACTTTTTGTATAGAACGGGCCCCGTTTATATAATTTTTTGTAAATTTTTACCAGTTTTTTTCCATTTTAGTAATAATAATTTATTTTTCTCTTCTTAAATTTAGCACATTTTTCTTAAAATGTACTAAATATATCTAAAAACCACAAAGCAAATTCCCATATCTCAATTTTTTTAAAAAAAAGTTGCCACAAGTAGTCGGATACTTTAAATAAACTTGAGACTTAAGACATTTTAAAAAAGCTTCTCTAGAGTAATTGGTATGTTTTGATTCCTTTAATTTACCCAAACTCTATGTTTAATGTAATTTTTACCAAAGTACATTTTATTTCTCTAAATATTAAATAATTTTAATATTAAATAATTTTAAAATTTAATTTTATTAATTTAAATTTTTCAACGTGCATAGCATAACGCAAGTAGTGTTTAAATTTTTGAGATCTAACAATATTTCCAGAAATGTTTAAAATAAAATCATTTTTTTGTAATAAAATGTATCTTTTAATTTTAAGCATCATAAGCATAAAATTTCATCGAAGACATAAATAAAAAAAAAGAAATATATTTAGAAGGAACTAAGAAATTGGTCTGGACCTTAACAGGAACAAAATGTGCGGAAGAAATCTCAAAACATTTTTCTTTTCAATTATAATATAATATGAATTAGTATCTGATATTAAAGAAAAAGTGTTGAAACTCATTCTAACATTAACTTTTAAATAATACAGTAACTTTTTTTTAAAAAAAGTATTTAATCTGCATATTAAAGTTTTTTTTAAACTTCTATTATAAACAAATCTCACCAAAAAAAACCTATATTTTGTCTCAGCATGAACACATATCGCAGTTTTTTAATGGTAGTTAGAAATAATGTATCAGTTTGTTAGATATGGTATGGTTTGTTTTAATAGTATCAGTTTGTTAGATACGGTATGGTTTGTTTTAATAGTATCAGTTTGTTAGATACAGTATGGTTTGTTTTAATAGCATCAGTTTGTTAGATTCGGTATGGTTTGTTTTAATAGTATCAGTTTGTTAGATACGGTATGGTTTGTTTTAATAGTATCAGTTTGTTAGATACAGTATGGTTTGTTTTAATAGTATCAGTTTGTTAGATTCGGTATGGTTTGTTTTAATAGTATCAGTTTGTTAGATATGAAACTTGAAGGACATGAGGGGTTTCTTTCTTAGAATGAAATATATATTCTTTTTCATTCATTTCAGATGAACTTTTATATGCAAAGGAAGAAATTTTAGATTAGAAACACAGAAAATAATTATTCTATTTAGTTGCTACAGATACAAATAGAAAATAATCTTAAGTGAATTTGGAATGTAACAAACATTGTAATATAACAAACGTTTATATAACAAACATTGTAAATAAAAACGTGTTTTTTTAAAAATAAGTGCAATTTGCTAGACGTTTTCAATCAATAGATCGAGATAAAAAAAACTATTAAAAAATAGCATCAACATTTTTTTCCGTAAGTATAGTAATTCCAAAAAAGTATAAACTAGTATTATGGTTAAGCCACATTACTATTATTTTTTATAATTAGTGTCTTATAGCTTTAAATCAAAGAATTTAAGCTCCACAGCTTTCGGAATCAGAGACGCTATGATCGGCCTCTTCTAAAATAATATTATTGTTATTATACAGAAAATACTCTCATGCTTTTTCTAAAGGATATATTATACGGGTATTATTATTAATTCATATATTGATACATAACTGTAAATAATTTTTTTGAGAGCCACGAGCAAGCCGAATTATTTTTAAAAGCTTTTATTTAACTTACAATGTATGTATGTATGTATGTATGTATGTATGTATGTATGTATGTATGTATGTATGTATGTATGTATGTATGTATGTAATTTGTTCGGGTGGAATCTTGCAACTCAATTTTGAAGCTGATATCTTCCTCCCATTGAGCTGAAATTTTGTATACACGTTTAGTTTGGATGACAATGCATGTTTTGACCATTTATATTCCGATATTGCAATTAATTAAAAAGATATTAATTAAAAACGTTTAACTAGTTTTGGGCGCCAACTTGGATATATCTGCATTGTTGTGTAATAATTTTATTGTTACAACAATGACAAAAGTTGGCGTCGAAAATCGGTTTTCAGCCAAACTGGAATTTCATAACGTTGCGCTATTGACAGTATTAATTAGCTTTGTCTAAAAAATAATTACATTTCTACAACGTAAAAACAATCTAATTTCTACAACGTATGCAATTTTTTTACAAATTTCTATCTATTTCCTTGGATTTAAATTCAAAACAAAAAAGTAGAGCTATTTTTCAAGTAGATTGGTACATTGTATACCTTTCTCAACGCTGCCAAGTTAAACTGAGATGGAGTATTGAAGAAATTCTTTAAATAATTTATCTAACTTTAATCTATGAAACTCAAGACAAAAAATAATTACAGAATCGGAAAGATCATTTTTTTAATGTATCTTACCCATCAAAAAGGAATCCGCTAGGAAAACAATAAGAGAAAAATATTATCTAGAAATGCAATATATTTTCGATTAAAAAAATTTTTACAATAAAATGAAGTAATTTTTTAAAGAAATTTTCTAATTTTAAGCCTACGAGTAATTTAAATATACCTCATTTTATCACCAGTAATCTAAACACACACTTACGACATGTGTCCTTAAATTTAATTACAAATAGAATCTATTAATTTTATTTGAATTTAATTATTGATTTTTTCAAAATCAAGTTTCTAAAGATCTGAGCAATTAAAAAAAATAGATTCTTACGTAAAAGATATTCAATGTCCAGCAAAAAATTATCATTATTTGATAAAACTTTCTTTTTTGATTACAAAATGCGTTTTTAGTCTTAAGCATTTTATTGATTAATACAAATATTTAAATGCCTTTTGAAGTTTTTAATAAACAATTAAAATTTTCTTCTAATATGTTAAATACATCCCTTATCTTCAAAATATTTCAAATAAATAATATATTCTTTGTTTTTCAAAATAGTCAAAATTTTAATTAAACATTTAATAACTTTGACATTTATGAAGATAATCTCACTAAACCTTTTTTTTCGTGTGTAGAACAATGTTAGCCAAAATCTGCATGAAGATTGAAAAAATTGCTTAAAAATTACGGATTTAAAAAAATTGTGTTTTTAGTCTAATACCATTTTGCGAGAATTCATTCAGCTAAACCAGGGATGGCGAACCAGTGTTCAATGAAACTGGCTCAATAAAAGCTTGTCGCGAGATTTACTGTGTAGATAAACAAGTAAAATAAATAACTTGACCTGATTGATTTTGGTTTTTAAAAATTCAAACTAAGTAAATATGAGTACTTAAATATTGCGACAAGCTTTTATATCATATAAATTGTGTAATGACGTTATAAGTTGATAGTAAAAAGTTTTAAAGGAAAAGTTTATTTTATTCTTTTTAGCGCGTTTAAATAAAAGCTTGTTCTTAAAAAAAGTTTTTTTTAGATTTAATTTATTATTAACTATTTCAATTAATTTAACGCTATAAAAGTGTTAAATATTGATAATTAATTAGGAACATGTAAATCATTGTGAAGTCGCCAATATATATTGGATCCTTTATCAACCACGACACGGCCATGGGATCTTCATCAACATGGTAATCTTATATTACTGTCCATTATTTAAACTCGAGGGATTGCTTTGTAATAAGAAGTTGAGATATATTCAATAATCATCAGCAGATGTCTCTGAACTCATTACGAGTTTTTCTCGTTTCTAATGCGAGGCTTTCTATGTATGAGGATCCACAGATATTCTTCACTAATGTCTGGGTTTATTTCTTGTGATTAATATCTTTCATTATTAAATGTTTTTCGTTATTTTTTTTATAATATAATAATGTAACAGATGCAGGATTTTAAAAATTATGTTATGAACGACATTTCTTCTCTCCAGACAAACTTTACGCTTCTCACAAAGAAAATTTGATTCTTACGCGTATTATCGCAATTTATTGGCGACATTATATGAAACGAATCACATGACTGCCAATTCAATCACTAACGACATATGCGAAATTGGGGTTGCCAACTTGGCGAGTTATCTTGAACTTTAGCGATTATTGCAGTAATACATAAGTACCAAAATATGTAATAACTCCTTTTATCAGTTAATAACAGTCACTGTTTGAAAAAAATCCACCATAATAAGCACTGTTACTTATAAATCGTTTAAAAAATAGATTTATTCAAATTATTAATATGTACAAATACAAAAAAACATCTGAATGTTTCAGATTTGTCAAAGTATTAAATGAAAGAATCAAAAATGCAATATTTTTGAAGAAAAACATTTAGGAATTATTATACATAAAGCAATTAATATGTACATAATAAATAAATTGCTCTTCTAATATTAACATTTGAAAAATAGATTAACGGAATACCTCACATAGAATTATATAATTTTACATTGTAAGGTAAGATTAAAAGTGACATCTTAAACATAAGATCAATAATTTCAAACCAACCGCGGCTGTATAGGAGATCAATCATCGTTAAATCTATTTTAGGGAACTCTGTGGTTACTGAGAATATTGATATCGAAAACATGTCTCTTTAGCTTATGGCTCATATTTGATTGAAGTATCAACAGAATTTAGTCAAAAATATATTGCGTTTTTTTATTTATTTCTTAATGGAAATTAAATCCTGCTATCTGAATTTGATGAAAATTTTCTGTAGAATTTTCACTTTTTAAAAATCTGAAAAATTTATTTTCTGGCAATTTTACAAAAGCAAAAATTTAAGAATTACTAACTCAGTAGGCTCAATTCACGTGACTTCATATTCACATGATAATGTTAAACATGTGTTTCCAACCAATCAGTTCATATATTCATGTGACGTCATAGTCACACGATAAATACACTCACGTGTTCCCAGCTAATTAGTTCATGCGTTTCGCAGTTGCCGACGTTTTGCTTTTTGAGGAAACTTTCTTTTAAATAGTTCTTATTTATCAATATTAATAACGTAAATAAGAAAACAAAATGCTCTCGATTTAAAAGTACAAGTATATATATATATTTGAAAATTTTGAAAATTTGAAAATATATATTGAAATTTTTTTGAAGAATATTAACATTTGAACATCTTTGCCAAAATATCAAATTTGAAATTTTATCTAAATTTTACGAGTAGAGCAAAAGTACAAGTATAATGTCAGTTTGTTCTGAATTCAATGAAGATCACGTGATTGTCTTTATCATGTGACCGTTATGAATTTAGTCCATTCATTGGTACCGATATTTCTCGAAGTTATAATTCATTAGATAGCACGCACTGATGTTACCTACATTTTTCATTGTCTTTCAGAAAAATAAATAATCGATAAATTATCGCATGCACGCTAGCACCACGCATACGAAGGCATTAAAGTAATGAAAAGTTTCATTTAGAACAATGGAGTAAGATGTTCATGGAATAGACTTTTAAATGATTGCATTGTATTATTTACAAAATTAATTACTTGATTTCTTAAATGTGTAACTTTACCTGTTGAAGTACATTATAAATAATGAATAATGTAATACATTGTAATGTAAGTATTAAGGTATCCGACTACTTGCGACAACTTCTTTTTAAAAAAATAGAGATATGGAGATTTTTTGTTGTTGTTTTGAGATTTGTTTAGCACATTTTATAAAAATATGCTAAAATTAAGAAGAGAAAATAAAATTATTATTACTGAAATGTGAAACAAAATTGGTAATAATTTACAAAAAGATAACATAAACGCGGTCCATTCTGTATGAAAAGTTTATAAACATATTTTCAATTTTTTGATCCTGATGTGTTGCTAAATTATTCATTTTTGGAATGACCTTCAGAATAAGAGATATTTTATTTCTTACAAAACCTAGAGTACTTTATCTTAGTTATTATATGAAATTGCTTAAAAAAACAGTGATTATATGTAGTAACATATTAGGGACGGTAAATTTTGTAATAAAACAGTGATTGAGAAATCTGAAGGTTAAAACACTTCTACTATTATGCAGAATATACACAAAAAGTTTCAGTTAAATATTTTCAAAATGTTTTTAGCAATTACTGGTCCCGTTTGAACCTTTTTTAAAAACACATTTTGTGTGAAACGCGTTTTAAAGTGTGACATCTTGCTTAAAGTAATGGCATCTACTTTTACTAAAACATTTGTAGTTTTTGTTCTAGTGAACGGAAAAGAATAGAATTGGTATTTTTATAAAGCTAATAAGATGGCCTATGAAATAAATTCATAAAAAAATTTGTCATTCTTGGCAAATTCACAATTTTAGGGCAGTCGGTTAACATGATGTACCATGTACTTTTTCTGAGATATAGAATTATGCTTCAAATTAATATATGTCCCACAAATAATAATATGTTTATATCTCATGAGTTAAATGAAAACATATTATGCTCTAAAATATTCCACAATAAGTCTTTAAAGAATGTTCAGCAAAATTAGTTGTCGGGTAAAAATAACACATTTTTTGATCGCATTTAAAAAAAAGGTATATAATCAAGATGTGATATTTTTTCACATATTAAGAGTTAATTGAAATATTTTTTTATAGAATCTACAAGTAGTAATACAACTTTTCATTAAATTTATTGGAAAAAAGAGGTAAAATCATAATATTCCTTCTAATTTTATAAAGTCATGTTTTTTTATTTTCATTACAGTATTAAAACTAAAACTTTTTTTCCCAGTTCAATAATGAATACAGTTACGAGCTTTTTAAAAATGATTTAAAAGTTACATCCTTCTCCAAATATTAATATTGTGTTTTTCTATCCAATGCTGCAGTGTTTACTTTTATACCAAAATGTTTATTATGATGTTTAATCACAATATAAGAAGCATTTTTACTTTAAAAAAACAACTCTAAGAGCAATTTGAAATAGATATAGAAAACATATTTTGGAGAACTTTTTTGAAAACACATTAGAGTTAGTATCCAGTTTAATTTATTCTTGTCTTTTCGTTTAGACAAAGAAGATAAGTTATTCCAAATGGCCCATTCTCTTCTGGTCTGCTCATTTCAAAAGTGTTAAAAACGAATTATTCGGATTCCATTTCTACGCGGATTTAATGAAGGTTTTCTGTGAATCGCTAATTAAAGATATCTCTTTCTAGTAATAAAACGTCATAGAGTTTCGATGTCAGTCCTTTGTTTAAAGGGCTGCTTTCTTTTTCGAACTACAACCTCGGGAAGGAAAGAGACAATTTGCTCGAGGAATGTATTCCAACCAAGTAATTGGAGACAGAAATTGCTCCTTCTCTTCCTGCTGTGGAAGAATAAGGATCATCAATATAACGATTTTGTGATAGAGGTATATTTTGAGATGTTTAAGTAGAAGTCTTCTTTTCCTTTAGATATATCATCCTTAAATATTGTTATTACGTTTTTGCTTTACAGAATTTTGGATTGCTCTAGTAAAGTAATTTATATTCATTGATATAATAACAAGAAGTCTAATGTGAAATATCACTGTATTGTTATTTACATTTCTTTCAACTAAAATCAGAATAGAAAATATGACCCTTTATATTTCAGTTGAGACTATATGTACTTATATGTTTTTTAAATCATTTGGAAGCGATTATTTATATTTTATTATACAAATGAATACAAAATTTGAGAAATTATGAGAGATATGTTGTATGCATAAAGAAGTTATTTTAATTATTTGCATACGAATTCTTCCATTTTTGTGTAATGCATATTCTAACCTTTAGGCCTTGGCAAGTAACCAAGACAAACAAAGTTCCCGAGTTCAGAGTTGCAGGGAGCTGCTGAGTAGAATTCCAACAAAAGATGTTTTCCAGTGGGTGCCTTCACACTGTGGCCTTTGGGGAAATGAAATGGCAGATCTTTTGGCAAATAGAGGCACGAATATTCTCCAAAGATCTACTAGAGACCTGCTCTTCACTCAGCAAAACCAGAAATTGATAAGATTTATAAAAAATGCTTTCGAGATGCCGCCGCCAGTGCTGGCAAAATAAATCATATTAAAACCTAACTGTGTCTCGGACTTTCGCGCTGCTGCTGTGGATGATTTTAGATTGGTGACTGGACACGACTGCCTTTGCGCTCATTTGTTCCCTTTTAACCTGACTGACTCCTCTTTTTGTGTTTTGCGTGCTTCTGGACAAGTCATGGACGCTGTTCATCTTGACGTGTGATATGCACTTAAGAGTTTGGACTAAATTGTAAAGAAATATTGGAGAGCTGGTTGCCTAATGACCTAATGGTCAATGGCCAGGCATTTGATAAACAAATAAAATAAATGTATATTGCATATACATATGCAACTATTTTTATAAGAGATTTAAATTATCATGAGCTTAGAAAAAATTAGTGTACTGATTAAATTTATAATAGCTGTATTCAAAATAAAATGATGAGAAAAAAAGCATTTATCAAGGTAACATTTTTGAATTTGTCAGATTTAGATCCTTCTGGAATTCAAATAGAAACGTTATTCTCTGAATCAGTTCAATTGACATTTAAAATAAATAGTTAAGAGAAATTTATACATAATGCTAAATCTATTGAAACACATCCGGTATGTTGTTTTCACTGCATCAACGCTCACCTTATGGGAAAATTGAGTTTTACAGGCTAAGTTCGCTTCCTAGCATGAGCTTGAAAAGTAAGTTTTTGGAAACCCTATAAAATAGGACCAGGATTGGCTACTTTATCACACTTTGTGGCAAATTTGGCGAATAATATGATAGTGCGAAGAAACAAAGGAGACTGGGAGCGAACGCTCTAGAGATTTTCATGTGAGGCTGTATAAAGATCGGTGGATTTCGAAAGTCTAGAATTTTCTTGTGTGTTGATTGCGTTAAGACAGAGAGAGTAGTCTGAGTTCCTGTTAGAGGAACTATTCTATAGAGCCGTTTCTGAAGCTCTATAAGGCTTGTTTGTGACGATTGCGTTTTCAACTACTGTAAATAATCTTTTATAATATTTCTTTTATATACAAAAATTTGTCTTCCTATAATCATTTGTCCTTCCTTGTCCATTAATAAATCCGTTATTATTCAAATAATTGGATTGGTCAGCTGCTTTAACCCATGCAAAATTGTAAATTTTTCTTGAAATTGTTTATTTTTAAAGAAATACAATTCGATTTACAAATTAAAGTGGAAATTGAATTCACATTACACACACACACACACACACACACACACACACACACACACCACACACACACACACACAACACACACAACACACACACACACACACACACACACACACACACACATACACACACACACACATATTATATATTGCAACTTACATTATTAATAAATAAAATAACAGTAATCTGTAATATTATGTTTTGAATTGAAATATTTTCATCTTACACCACAGTTTCTTTTATTTTCATGTGATATTTTTGAAATGTAGTCTGATGAATAATGAAGGACAAAATATGAAACTATTTGAAAGTAATTCAAGATTTTAATGTAATATAAATACAAAACTACTAAAAAATAATAAAAATATATACTTAAGTGGTAATTAAAAATATTATTAACGAGAAATAATCTTTACACAAAAGAATTTTGAAAACTATCTGATGTGTACTAACTTTTAAAAGCCTATAGTCTTAGTATAATGATAACTTTCATGAAATCTAGATAAAATGAATAACTAAAACGGTAAAAAGTCTTTCTAATAATCTCATGAACCAATAATGAAGAATTTAACTTATTTAAGAAGTAATGAAAGTTGAAATGAATAACGCAATTAATAATATTGCATAATATACAAAGAGTATTAAAAATAAAAGCTACTAATTTGAAGAGCCTCAGTTTATATTGTGATTGAGTGATTTTATTTAATTTAACCCCCATTAAAAGGCTAAAATAAATGTATTTATTGAATTTCGAATTTTTTTTCATTCTTCTACAATGTTTCATGTTTCCTTTAATACAGTTTTCTCTATTTATTTATGTAAATACTGTTTTTAAAAGAGGATGAATTATGTTAAAAGAATTTTCCATAAACATTAGGAGAGCTTTTTTTAAAATAAATTTTACTTTATCATGATCTTTATTTCTTAAATTAAGAAAATTATAAAGTGCTCTTAGTACCTGTAGTTTTAAAGAATCTTATCGACAAACAATTTTAGGAAATCAAATGAAGACCACAAATCAAAGGTAGAAGAAAAAACCCATTAAACTCAAGAAAAAAAATAGAGATTAAATTTAAAAACAATAAGAAGAACATGTCGTCTATGAGTTTTTTCACTAAAACAAATGACACTAATTTGAGAGAATGCAGACAAAAAAGATTAATTATCTTTTTTATGTATCTTTCTCTTTTAATTGCATTATTTGATTAGTTATCTAATTTATAAATAAAAAAAATTAGTTCGTTACAGTAAAGTATTTCAACGGCACTTATTTTAAATTTTAATTCAAACAATTTATGCAATACTTTTGTAATTCTTAATTCGGGAGATTGAAGAAATGCCATTTTTGTATTTCGCAAACTCGTTATAACGAGTAAAAATCCTAAAACATAATCTCAATGGTTTAAAATTAATTTAAATGTTCACATTCCGAAAATCATATTTTTATAGAAATAGTTATTACATATTCAATTAAGTTATCTATAAGCAATTTAGTGTTTCTAATATTACGATATTATTTAACAAAACAATCATTCACGTCAA
>BMAO01032139.1:0-18683 GCA_019973975.1 Trichonephila clavata
GTGTTTTCGTGTTTTTTCTTGCGGAATAGAACAAGACGCATATTTTGAAGAAAATGTGCCTCCAACCACTGAAAATGTATATGCTTATATAAACAGACATTTTTAAGTTATTGCTTAAAAATATAAATTTCATTCGGATCTAAAATGTTTATTTTCTGCGAACAATGTTACTTTTAAAAGGAAAATAAATAAAATCCTTTTTCCAGAATCAGAACATCTTAATCTGCTCTGTCAAATTTCATTGAACTCCATAATAAGAACGAGTTCTTTGTTCGAACTCAAAAGCCCTCGGAATCAAGCCCGGTGACTCACCCTTTCCTCAATGCTTCCTTAATCCATTTCAATTACGAGAAATCGTATTTTTTATCTTTCCCCCAGCCCAATTTTTATGTGAAAGTGCGCTTTTTAAGAAGAATCACGATTCCAAATATCCGCTCTGATTCCCTTCAAATGATTGGCCGATGACAAATTTGGGTGGCTATCAGTGAGCTCAAAACTGAATTAGACAGATTTACTGAAAAACGATTTGATAAGAACAATAAAATTTATAGACTGTTACCAGCAGTAATCTTCATTTATTTTCCTCACCCTCAGTTGGGGAATTTATTTTCTCATTCTTCTTTTGATACAGATAGTAAAGTCACGTGTTAGATATGATAGGAACGGTTTTGGTAATTTTTTTTCGATTAGGAAATAATTATTTCTGAAAAGAAAATTATGTTCCGAAAACTCTGATAGAGTGTTGCGTATTTTTTTACTATATACTCTGCCTTTTACTTACTTATTTAATATTTTGGACAGAAATTTCTAATAAATTAACGTCCTTTCTCTGAATCATGCCGTGTTTTTTCATACTCTTGTTGACAGAAACAAAGCGGATGAAGGGAAAACTACAGCAAATGAAGCATCAATTCTTCCCCTTAAGGCTTATGTATGCTCTTAAAACATTACTTTACAAGCATTGCTTATAACAATAAATGAACTGCACGAAATTAATGAGAATGCGCCATGAATACTTTTAAAAAAAAATATAATACATTAATTCATCTGAAATCTGGAGGTTAGCTTCTTTAAAAGAATTGGAAAACTTGCATAAAGTATGAATGTTAAATAAAATTTAAAAATTTTTTTTAAAAAAAAATCATAAAAAACAGAAGTTGTGATATCGAATATTGATTAAAAATTGATTGATGCTAAAATATAGAAGAAACAATTACACCAAAAATATGTATCTAAAACATTTTGCAAACCAAACACAGATGCACACCTATGTACATATATTTGGAATAAGGAATTCTAAATACATGTATTGGTATAATGAATTATTTATTTATTTTTCCCAGTCAAGAAATTATAATGGAGCTTTTTCCGGATATAAATATTATTTTACAAAGATACAAAGTTGTTGCAATAACATTACATGGGAAAACAAAAACAAACATAACAGAACAAGTATAACAGAACAAACATAAGAAAAAATACAAGTAACAGTTATTACACTCTGCTTCTTTAGGTGATATATCCAATCCTGTTTTCAAACATAAGACAACATACGAATAGCAATTGATTACTCTCTGCTGCTTCAGATCGTACAGTCAATCCATTTTACCGAATTTTAATACATTCCATGTCACTTGATTGGTAAATAACTACTGGCCACCGTAAATGCAACACCCTGAAGGAAGCACGCAAATAACATGAAATTTACAACATGCATTAGCGGAGGTGAGATATGCAAGATTAGAATTTCAGCGTAGACACACATCACGCACGCCTGTGGCACCACCTCAAAGCGCTATTTAGGAGACTTCGACGATTTCAAGTTCGGCAACTGTGTTCTTCTTGTGTTTTTTTAAAAAAACGATCAGTTAAGTCTCGTAGAAAACAGTTATCAGCTTTTGATCAAGTATCTGAGTTCGACAGAGGAAGGATAGTGGCCTACCGAGATTGTGGATTATCTTTCAGGGAAATCGGTAGTCGTTTGGACGAAACCAAACAACTGTGATGCGGATATGTGACCATTGGATGCAGGAGTACGACGGACTGACGTGGTCGATCGCACCCCCTCAGTGCACCACTTCACGTGAGGACAGGCAAAAAGTGCGCATGGTAGTGACGGATCCTTTAGTCACATCACGAACCATAGCACAACACATTTAGTCTGTAATGCAGCATTCAGTGTCTGCGCGTACCATTCGACGCCCTTTACAAGAGTGATCTGTCCCCAAGACGTCCATTGCTTGGTTTACCCTTGACGCAGAACCACAGATGTCTACGCCAATGGAGCAAAGAAAGAAGGATGTGGGCGGCAGAATGGAATGAAGTTGTCTTTACTTTCTGTCTGCAACACCACGATGGTCGGATTCGATTCTGGAGAGACCGTGGAGAGAGGATGCTGAACAGCTGCGTTATGCACCGCCACACTGGTCCTGCACCGGGTATTATGGTATGGGCGGTATTGGATATCACTCTCGCACTTCTCTAGTACGCATTGCTGGTACTTTAAACAGTCAGCGCTACATCTCCGTGGTGTTGGAGCCAGCTGTCCTTCCTTACCTTCAGGGCTTTGCCACAGCCATATTTCAACAAGATAATGTGCGACCACACGTGGCACGCATTGTCCAAAGGTTCTTCATCTATCACCAGATTGAATTGTTCCCTGGACGGCTCGCTCTGCGGATCTTTCGCCGTTAGAAAACATGTGGTCCTTGGTTGCTCACCGATTGACCCAGATGACACCCCAGCTGCCACACCAATCAACTTTGGCAACGTGTGGAAGCTGCGTGTTCCGTTTACGCCAAGAACACATTCAAAGTCTCTTTGAATAAATGCCGAGGCGTGTGGCAGCGGTGATCTAAAACAATGGCGGCTACTCTGGCTACTGATTCTTGCAGGAACCACACTTCACAGAAGTCTATAAATTTAATCATTTGATACTTGTTTAACATGTTATCTACAAAATAAATGTTGCTGTGCTATCTCTTGTCTTTCTTAGTGTTGCATTTACGTGGCCAGCAGTGTATTTGGACAAAAATGAAGGAGCCCTGCCCTGTAACCCTTGTTGGGAATCATAGTCATCAAAACTCTCAGTTCCTTCTGTCTTAGATTTTTGGATACTGAGTTGTCTTCTAAACTGAATGTCTACGGTGATTGAGTGGTTGCGTTCTTGAACTCACGACTGGAATTGTTTCCGTCGATTCATAAGTTTGAGTTTTGTTGCTACTGAAGACTCACCATCTAAAGATCACGTAAAAGTTTGGAGAGTGAGATGAAAACCTAGGAATCGTCGTTATCATGACCGAGGTTCAAAACTACGAGGCTCTTCGCCAGTAACCTAAGAACTTTAAAGGGCTACGTTAAAATAACGTCATTCATTTGACTAGAAATAAATCCATGGCTCAGAAATGTAGATTGTTTGATCAACAATCTATTCATTACCTCTAACATAACTGTAAAAAATAAAATCGGGTATTGGATTGAAAAATCTCTATGAAAAATTTGTGAAATTTTATTATGCTTGCCTTGTGTTTCATTGTGGCCAAGGTAGCCAAGTGGTCAAGGTACCGGACTCGTGTCTGGCGTGTCTCGAGTTTGAGCCCAGTACCACTGAAGATCACCGTTAAATCTGTTGAGAGTTCAAACATCCTCCATTGGTGTACTGTGATAATTAGGAGAGGGCTGCCTTATTAGTTGTCGTCCTCATCACGTGACCATGGTTCAAATTACGAGGTCCGTTGCCAGAAGCGCTTGTAGCTGAGCAGTGCGACGCGTCGCATGTTAGTTTTAAACGTCACGAGACGTTAATATTCTCTTTCTCTCACTCGTGTTTCATTAATAGTTTTTTTTAAAAAATTTATTGCTTTGTTAAATTTTTATGCCGCAAATATTCTCAATATTTTCCTATACATTAAAAACATACATGTAGCTTGCAATCATTTGCACAAATTATATTACTATTTTATAACTTAAAATAACAATGATAATAGTCACAAAATTCAGACAATGGTCGTCAAATTGGCAAACTTTCACGATCCCGCAGGAAAATGTATCTGTGTGGATACTAGGAAAAATAAAATAATTCTAATGAAATTCACAACACACACACAAAATTCTATCACTGGACCAATAGATTTGACGAATGATCTATCTTCGACAGAATACACTAAAATCGCGAATCTTATCTCCAGAACACAATTGAGTGATTAGAAAAACATATAATTTTTAAAAAACAGAAGCTAAGCTTAGAAACTATCTTGGACTCAATCAAGAACTTAACACAACACTAGAGATAAAATGACCGCGAGATAAAGATGAAGAAAAGAAAAAAGAGAAAAATAGAGAGCCTTACCGAATTGTTCCACGGTATAAAATTTAACAAGTTTTCATTCCTTACAAAGTTCCCAAGCACAACTAAAGTTTGTGTACTTCTTCCTCTTAATGAAGAAGTATAGCTATTAGATTCTTTCTCTAAAAGTCCATTCAGAGGGGACTAAGGGGAAAACGTGGCCTCTCGCCATTTGGAGTCATCGAAGCTTTTCTCTGCTGATCGATTTAGATTCGAAAGAAGCTCAATGGGAATTTCAAGTTTTTTTTTTTTACACCCAACAGCCTATATTCAGGGTGTAACATACAAGAAAAGTACAATTAGGTGTCTAAACAAGAAGGAGGGAACAACTGGAAATAATTTTTAAGAGTAAATCTCAATTCTATATAGCGAATAATAAGAACAATCTGCACTTTATTTCCACAAATTAACTTCCTCCATTAATTCGCTTAACATTGATCATCTGCTTGTTTTACTTCTCCTCGATTGAGAGATATATTTAAAGGTAATTAATGATAAGAAGAGCTGTTTATACTAAAAAAATTTTAGCTCCAAGTTTAAATCTATGTTAAGTAAAAATAAATAAGTAAATAAAATAGCAAATTTAAGCCTAGTCGTACTTAGGTTTGATGCAATCATATCAAGGAATTAAGATTAAAGAAAATCGTAATGACATTTAAAACTAAACTTCAAAAGGTTTTAAGATCTTTAAGTTTGCATTATAAATCTTTTATTCAAATTGATCATTCTTTGACTTCCATGTGTTTTAAGTCTATTTAATCACTCATCTATCAAGGCGCGTGCTACTTACATGAAAATTTCCCTCGTTGCTTCCTTTGTAGAAGTTGTAGTGCTGCTCAAAAATGAAATCTCATTTTTGGCAAACCTTTGCAAGATTTCGGAGTATAAATCTAATTTTTTTCTTACTTTTAAATGATTGTTTATCATTTATAGCGAAAACAAAGGAAAATTACGAACTATCAAGAATCACTGAATTCACAATGCAAGTATATGAATGTCTCAGAACTGAAATAACACTATTTTGTTTACAAATTTCATGAAAAAAATTGTTTTTCAAAAGTTTAGTTGTCACGGTCCGTCGACTAGAATGTGAGAGGGTTCGAGTAAGACTCAGACATGATCTAAATTTCACTACTTTTTATTCAGGCTTAAGTTATCCAAACACGTTCGGAGTACTTTTTAACAAAATAGCATATTTAAACATTATAAATGCTTTTTAGGACTCAATTCAAATAAATACTAATATTTACAGCTAACAATATTTAAAATAAATTACCCAAATTGCACAAAAACTACGATTATAAATAAAATTTTAGTAATATTTTTGCAAAACTTCAAGGCATTTAGAAAAAAAATAGCAAAGTTATATTAGTAAAAGTATTACTAAAACAAAGATGCATTTATCGAGAAAATGTACTAAAATTCTGTTTTAATTGTTTTATATATGGAGAGCTGATTGAATACTCATTATAAGAAAAGGGACATTCTTTATGAGACCATTATTTAAATAATAAGCCATAACTCATAAATTATTCATACAATAGGAAATATTTTAGTATATTCTCTAGATAAACAAATTTTGTTTTTGTAAAGAGAAAAGATAGCTCCTTCAAAAAAATTTTTAAAAAATAAATAAAAAATATATCTGTCTTCACAGAATTTGGTCATTTGCAACGTGTTCGGATACCTTAAGCACTTATAAAAATTTATGAGAATTTTTAAGGGTACACTCTGTTAACTAAAACCGAGAAGCAATAAAACTTATTAATTTTATTAGACATATAGAAGCCGTTATCTCTTGAACGCTCTTGCTGCCAACTTGATGAATCGTCAGCCGTAAGGTGGACCACTTCCAACTTTCTATGAATAATTTTCCCTTTGAAATTTTTTCCAAAGTACGACAACCGGCGGTCACTCACAGTATGCATTCCACTTAGGTTCAACTTTCAACCAACACCTCGCCTACTCCACCACTAGCACTTAAATATAATTTTACATTTCCATTATACCAAGTAATTTCTACAGAAACCGGTTTTCAAATAAAATCATTGTTAAAAAGAGTATTTTCTTCAAGGGGATTATTAGGAGCTTGAATAGAACCCGTTATAATCCCCCCCCTAACTTAGAGAAGACGTAATTTATAAGTGAGTCCAACAACCCAACAAAAATAAAGTACCAAATATTCCCTACTGTTAAGGAAATTGTCAAAAATTTCTTAATTTAACCTAATTCTTGACCACTCACGCACTTTCAAAATCATGCAAGGATTTCAAATAACAAATTTCCTTTCCTCAATTTAATTAATCACACAAATCCAAAGACCAAGTGCATTTCTTAATTTTAATACAATATGCAACACACCAGTAAAGCTCATTCGGGCTAAGACTGGGGGTGGGGGCCTCATCAGAAGGAAAAAGCCCAACCGTGTACCAAAAAGGTGGTGCAGAATAATGAGCCCACAACTGGCTCATTTACGGACGTGACAGCACACATCTTATCTTCATGAATACACCAGGGTCTTCCACCCTGAAATAAAAACTGGATCGCTAATTGTACAAACTTTGCACATACGTCGAAGGCTCAGAAATAATTTTAATACGAAATAACGATTCAACGAATTTTTACCAATGCATTGCGACACCTTTATTCAAACTCGAACGAACAACAACTACACAGAGAGAAGAAACAAAAAACAAAGTACACAAAAAAGGGGGGTTGTTCCATTTCTCCGTACAAGAGGGGTGAGGTGAGAAGGGATGACGCAATGGTCCGTAACATCCCGCCCCACGTTGAAATAACAAATTTCAACCATACATCAATATAGAAGTGGACTGTTACAAATTATCAATAAACACAATTTTTTACAATATACAAAGCTAAATAATTCAAAATATGCACAAATATCAAAATAACAAATACAAATACAACAAATATCAAAAATAATAAGCAAGAAAAATATACAATTATACAGAGGATATTAAATTTGCTACAGGCAGAATTGCGATGCTATTGATAGACCTTTTCAAAATTTTATCTTTTATTTTTACTTTCACTACACGTACCAGGCCATCTGAACCAGGTATGACTTCCGTGATTCTGCCTAAGCACCATTTGCACGTAGGCATATTATCTTCTTTTAATAACACTAGTGTTCCTACATTAACATTGTTTTGTTTAACTAACCATTTTGTTCTTTGCTGTAGGTTAGAAAGATAATCTCGATGCCATTTGACCCAAATAATTTGTACCATTTTTGTCAACCTTTGCCACTTATCCAATCTATTTATCTCTAAATCAATCAAACTAGGCTCAGGAATAGCATTTAAAGGTCTTCCAATTAAGAAATGACCAGGTGTGAGGACTTCACAGTCATCCGGGTTATTAGACAATGGACAGATAGGGCGCGAGTTTAAAATTGCCTCTACTTGATTCATGACAGTACTAAATTCCTCAAATGTTAGCTTGGCATCTCCAACAACTCTTTTAAAATGATATTTTTAAAGGATTTGACTCCCGCCTCCCAGAGCCCTCCAAAGTTAGGTGCTCTGGGAGGAGAAAAGTTCCAATTAATATTCTCTGATGCATAATATGTTGCCAACTCTTCATTTGGGTTACATACCATCTGGTACAAGCTTTTTAGCTCTCGTTGAGCCCCAACAAACGTTTTAGCATTGTCTGTGAAAAGTGTTTTGCTAATTCCACGTCGAGCAAAGAACCTTTTTAATGTGGCTATAAAGGCGCCAGTCGTTAAATCCGTAATAATTTCAAAATGAGTGGCTCGGGTAACAAAACAAACAAAAATGGTTACATATATTTTATGATAAACACCCTTTCGTTGCCCCTTATATTTAATACAGAAGGGCCCTAGAAAGTCGATCCCACAGCAATTAAAGACAAAACCCTGGTTTACACGTTCACTTGGAAGTGAACCCATCAATTGCTCGCAAAGTTTAGGTTTAATTTTGAAGCAAGTAACACATTCGTGAGTAATTTTACGAGCTAGAGATCTGCCATTTAGAATCCAGAATTTCTGCCGAACAAAGGATAAAAGTGCCTGAGGGCCAACATGCAAGTTTTTTATGTGATAGTACAACATAATTAATTTGGAAAATTTATGAGCATGAGGAAGAACAATTGGAAATTTACAGCTAAATGACATATTGGAATTTACCAATCTTCCCCCAACTCTGAGAAGACCTTTTCCATCCAAGAAAACATTTAAAAATTTTAACTTGCTTGTCGTAGGAATTTCCTTACCTGCAGCCAAACATTTAATTTCTTCAAAAAAACTCTCCTTTTGTACTGGTTTAATTAAAGCAGCTGTAGCTCTTTCCAGTTCTTGATTTGTGAAAACACCAGACTGTTTAGAAGCAGGATACTTACAATTGAAATAGAACCTGAAAATATAACTCACAATCCGAACAAGTTTAGTAAAACTATTTGTAATATTTAAACAATTATCAAGGAATACAGATGGACCTGCATGAGTGATGAATGAGTATACAATATTAGGGTTTTTAAGTTCTTCGAAAAAGTTGTCGTCTTTCTGCGAAACGACAGAGTCTGAGTTCAAAGTTTTGTCCTTCAAAAAGGAAGGACCTGTCCACCAAAGTTCGTCTTGAAGCTGCAACTTAGTTGCACCTCTTGAAATCAAATCAGCTGGGTTCTCCTTGGTTTTTACATGGTGCCAGGAAAAGGTTTCAGTCAATTCTTGAATTAAAGAAACTCGGTTTGCCACAAAGACTTTTAGAAGGTGTGGTTGCATTTGGATCCAGTCCAAAACAACTTTCGAGTCCGAAAAAAGATGAACTTCATCAAATTCTAAATCAATAATTTTAATAATCTTTGAGGTCAATTTCGACAACAATGTCGCAGCAAGCAGTTCGAGCCTAGGTATTGACAAAGTCTTGAGTGGGGCGACGCGAGTTTTGCTGCAGAGTAATCTTATCTGAGTTTCATTGGCATTCTCAGATTTTACGTATAGGCATGCACCATAAGCTTGGGCTGATGCATCTGCAAATCCAATAAGGTGAACTGCAACAGAATCTTTCAGTAAAATGCACCGAGGTATTTTCAAATCCTTCAATTGATGCAGCTCGGCCACGTATCTCTGGAAGTTTTCAATTTCTTGACGAGGCAAGTTTTGATCCCAGTCAATTTTTAATAGCCAAATTTTTTGAATCATCATTTTGGCCTTTATGATTATCGGTTGAAGCAGTCCTAGGGGATCGTACAATTTGGAGATAAATGACAAGACGGTTCTTTTAGAAATAGTCACTGGAACCTCTTGCAAATTCATCTGATACATGGTGTCCTCTCTAGGTCTCCACGACAATCCCAAGGTCTTTACTAACTCATCATTTTCATTGAAGAGGAACTCCTTGTTTTCCGTGGGCACGTCTTTCAACAATTCCAATCTGCGAATAGCAGTAGACTTTGACTGCCCCAGTTCAATGTCATTGTCTTTCATGGGCATCTCGACGCAAAAACGTCCGTTAGTGTCCCTCGCCATAGTTTTCAAAAAATGTTCATCGCATTTCTTAAGTTCATCACTAACAAATTTGGTGGGTACAATTTCTTCTATTTCCCAGAATGATTTTAAAGTATCATTTAAAGTTTCAAAGTCTTTTGTGATTAAACCACAATGCAATGAGCCACTTGAGAACCTCGAGGTGTTACCACTAATTATATAGCCAAATTCAGTATTTTGTAAGATCAAATTACCATTATCTAATTTGTATTTACCATCTTTCAAAATATCAAAGAAAATATCTGCTGATAATAAGGCATCGATAGAATTACTAGTATTAAAAGTGGGGTCTGCTAGATGTACATTGCTTGGAAACACAATATGTGAAATATCAAAGGAATTAACAGGTATCATATTAGTAATTTTGGGTACAACATGAAAATCCACAACACGTTTATATGATCCAGAACCATTTGAAATTACTCCTTTGATTTTGATTTTATATTAACATTCGAACCACCCAAACCAGAGACCGACATATCAGTTTTTAATTTACGCAAATTCAAGAAATCTGCCGTGCTCGACCTCAATAGAGAAACTTGCGACCCGCTGTCTGCGAGGACGCGTAAAGGAACTTTTTCCCCAACAGAATTTTCAACATAAATTATACAAGTCGATAAAATAATATCATTTTTATGTTTCTGGGAAGCGGAAATACTCATGTTCACTCCCGAAACCTGACCTTGAACAATGTTGTTTTGAGCACTCGGAAAATCAAAAGAATTCCTATCAGTTTTATTTTGATTATTTTTTATACTAGAATTTTGAAAACAAATTGGTTCGATGACGTCATCTTGGCGCCTGGTGTCTGGTTGGGATGACTCAAAGTTTTGCATCTCCTGATTTTTTACATTAACAAAATGTAACAACTGATTGTGGTTCTTTTTGCAAAAACAAATATGCTTAGATCTACATTGTGATACCTTATGGTTTGGTTTCAAGCATTTTAAACATAAATTCAAAGATTTAACAATATTATACCTCTCTCTAACAGGCATATTTTTAAATTTATCACAGTTATACAGGTCATGGTTCAAAGAACAAAGCTTACATTTTTTGTCAACATTTGCATCTGTATGCAATATGAAGCTTTTGTGACGTGGAGAGTCTTTAAAATTTTGTTTACCTTTTGTTCCTGCGGATGGCAGGTTTTCTAAAAATAAACAACGCTTATTCAAAAAAGCCAAAAAATCATCCCACTTAGGAATGTCTGTACTCTCCAAGGTCATTTCGAAAAGACGCTTTGTCTCAGTATCCAAAACCTGCATAACTAATTGTATCAACAACAATTCTGAAAATGTATTATGCTCAATTTTTAGCAATTTTAATGCTCTCAAATGTTTAGTACAAGTGTCAACCAAATTTCTTAAATCAACATTTGAATCACCTCTAAATTTTTCATATTTCAACATCAACAAAGCATTTATATGTTTGTTTATTATTAGTCTTTTGTTTTCAAACCTCTGCTCTAGAGCCAGAAACAACGAATCATATGTGTCATCCACAGTTTGGACATGTTTTGCAATTCCTATTAAACACGATTGTAAATATTGCAATTTTTGTTTATCATTTAAACCACAATTTTCAATTATTTCTTTGAATTGCTCTTTAAAAATAAACCATGTTTCTATGTCCCCATTAAACTGTGGAAGCGATAATTCTGGTAATCTAAAGCACGGTTTGATAACATTAGACACAGCATTTGAACCAGTTTCATTATTATTTTTACTATACTTTAAATTCAAAGATTTAAGTCTTACCTCGAGTTTCTCAATGTGTTCATTGCAAGTGGTAATTTTTCCATCGAAATTTTGAAATTCTCCGTCTGATAAAGAAGTGAAAATTTCTTCTTTAACTGATTCATATTTTGCATTAAGTCTATCAAATTGACTTAATTTGAAAGATAACACTTCTTTGTCATCTTCAACGAAAGTGTCCACAAATGCGATAAATCCACTCAACTGTTTTTCGATGTCGGAGAACTTCCTTTCGAGAATTTTAACGCCTTTCGCCATGACGCATTCAAAGCAGTGAAACCAACGAAAAGATTTCTTAAATATCTTCAAATAAAATCCACAGGTTCTGGCGATTTAATAATACTCCGCAAGGCGAACCATTTTTTATGTACAAACTTTGCACATACGTCGAAGGCTCAGAATTTTTTTTAATAGGAAATAACGATTCAACGAATTTTTACTAATGCATTGCGACACCTTTATTCAAACTCGAACCAACAACTACTACACAGAGAGAAGAAACAAAAAACAAAGTACACAAAAAGGGGGATTGTTCCATTTCTCCGTACAAGAGGGGTAGTAACAAGTGTTTACGCAAATTTGTTTGTTTGTTTGTCTTTGACTGGTACTAAGTTTCGAACTCATGACACGTCGGTCACAAGTTTGTGAAAATGCCACTAGATTACCACGACTACTCATTTTTATGGTGAGAAAATAGTTTCCAAAGTTCTATGATAAGTTAATATGAAATGAAGACCGAAAAAATAATTAACAACTTTTTTTACGCTCCAAAATGTTGAGGAGGCTTCAAGATCTATTGGTACAAAATTCCATTCATTTTAAGCAATTGATTTTTCTGTAACATCAAGCTTCAAATAAAATCATGGCTTTCACCCCATAAAATGAAGCATCAGTTGCTAAGATCATTGGCTTAGTAACGACATAGGGAGTCTAAACACGATCAGAAATAATTACTTGCTTAGCTTACGATATGCAATATCACACTATTTATCTATTAATAAGTTCCTTCCAATAAAAGTTAGTATAATGGATGTAACTCTACCAAAACTTAGGATAAATCTAGTGTAATAAGTTATTAATCATTAAGATATTTTAATTTTCTGACATTTATAGGTTTTATGTCAACAATAATAACTTAAATTTTTTCTTTGGTTTAATCTTTTAACATCCAATTTGTATCCTAAATATGAAATTTTTGGCTCAAAATGTTTTCTTATGTGCCTGTTTAAGTAAATATCCTTTTTGGAAGATATTCCAAGAACTTATTTTAACCTAAGCAAGTGGGTATTTATGTTCTGAAGCAATGGCAATATCATCGAAAAAAGTTGTAATTCTTTAATAGAACTAAATGTTTCTTACATTTTTGCTATTTAGCGGGTATACATGCGCGGGATGCCATACTTAAATTCGTGAAAGTTATATGATTCTTTCTTTGTGTCAATTGAAAGCAATTTTGTTAATTTATCGGAGGTTAATATTTACATCAACTTTTTAACCGAGAGCGAGTGTGTGTACTCTCTATTTGTCGCAACTTACAATGATTAATTCATAGAAGATAAAAATGAGTTTTTATTCACATTTCAAAACGTATCAAGAAAAAAATTGCAGCACGTTATATAATGCAAAGTATTTCAAAACGGTGTAGAGGAAACAAATTCATTAAATTTTTATCAATGTTTCCTAAAATAAATGTGTTTGAATCTTGATTTTATCCATGGAAGGGAGCTTGACCTAAGTATTTTCTCCACATGAATAAATATGAATAGCTAATATCTCATTCATTATTCATATGAATGAATGTTTCATTCATTATAAATTCCCATCTAATAACCAGTATTGTAGTTTAATATGTTACCGAGATTCTCATTAACAAAAGTTAAAGAGCGTAACCCAACGAATAGCGATATGGAATTAGAAAATATCTAGCAGCTATTTCGATCGTAGACTTAAGTGCGGCTTTCAAGATTAAACCAATGTGTATTAAATTGAACCAAAATAAAACGAATAATCTGCTCTCATTAAATTTAAGGCTAGTGCGCTTGACAATTTGAAAGTATCGTTCAGTGCATAGTTTACCTCTCATTAGCGAAACGACTGAATGACCTATCTTTTGAAAAACTTAAATTGTTGTTCACTAATAACAAGCGAAGTAATTAATGTTAGTTTACACAAGTGGTTCGCGGTACACATTGAAAGAGACGGATGAATAACTCAGAAGATTAAAGTTGTGGGCACCGATCGGAGAGGTGTATTCAGAGTAGCAAATATGTTTGATCAAACAACATAAAAATCTATTTGACGGAAAAATCAAAATGTACAGGAGAACAAAGGGTTTTAGAAAAAGATGGATTTTAAAAGTCAATTTTGAAAACTTCAAGGCTTGTTCACAGACTAGAAAAACGTCTTTCTGCAGACAAAATGTAGATAATTAGCTTGTTTTGCGTCCCTAATGAGGCCAACAAGCTCTAATTACCGAGAAAATCTAGCAAAATGTATGCTTCAAAATCCATCCAAATTAATGAGGCACAAGATTTTCATACGCCTCAAAAGGGCCGCACTTTTTACGCCCCGTTTGCTTTCGAAATCTTAAATACGGCTTAGTAGAGCAATTTTTAAGATTTCTTTTAATTTACAAAAATGATTTCTGGAGATCAAGAAAGAAGGGATAACAAGACATTAAATGGTCAAAGCAATGGAGTCCTGCAATTAGTATTCGAACTTGTCTGAGAAGGAATTGTTTTCCGGAGGAAAATAATTGTGATTCCAGTGAAAAATGCAACGAAACACCTTATTCGAATTTTCCAAAAAAATATGGTTCGTGATGTGAAGTTAATAACTAGCTGTACTTCTTTTGCTTGGATTGCGATTAATGAAAATTAATCTGAAAGAGGTTGATAATTAGTATATATCATGCATGGTTAAATTCTTGATACTTAAATCATGTGGTAATTTCTTGTTGTTTCTTGAAATTTCTTAAGTTGTAATTAATACAATGTTATAATTATATCGCATTTGGAAAAAATAGCATTGGAAAATTAAATACTTGCACAGATGTTAAATGATAAAACAATAATTGTATGAAGACACAATGTTTTCATCTTTTAAACGATGGAACTCACATCAGTGCTAAATTTTAAAATTACTAAGCGATGCCAATCAACATTTTTAATAAACATCAAAACGAAGTTCATACATTTTTTTAAAAATTAATCATTTTATTGGTGTGCTTAATAACATATGTAGTTGCAAGTTGAGCTCTGTATATATAAAAGTTATTGTTTATTCGTATTAAAACAATCATGGTAAATATTAAAATTTCGTAATAAAAATATAATTTTTTGTGGTTTTAATGTTATTCTTGAAAAGTATCGCAAAACAGGACATTCATATTCTTCAGTGGTTATTTTTATGTTAAGCAATAAAATGGATTCAATGTTGACAATGCAAACTTTAACTCTTTTTTTTTATATGGTATATAAGTTCCTTAGAAAAGCACGAAAAAAAAACTACGTAAAAAATAAATGCATTGTATAGTAAATTTAGGGGTATGTTCCACAACTTTAAAAAATCGTAAAAATGAAAAAAATCTAAATATTTTTCTAAAAAAAATGTGTAAAAAAGTAATAATGAAATCTATGTCACATATTTATGAAACAAAAACAATTCATTTTTATTACATAAAAAACTAAAACTAGTGTACTGGGACATATAGGACATATAACATACAAAAATCCATATTGAAATTAGGAACAAAACTACTAACTACTAACTATTAATCGTTATTTGAAAACAAGCGTGTACGTTTATTACGAACTGGATCAAAAATGCTATCATTAGTAAATGCGTCAGATATGTCTAGCACAACTATTGGCTTTGATTCAAATGAAGAATTTTCTTCGTTATTAACGGCCTCTGTTGGTTTTTTTATTATTATTACAGTTTCTTAAGTTGCTATTCTTGATATCCTGCTACACAAAACTTAATATTTCGTTGAAATTTCAAAGAACGCTTTATGGCAGGATCAAGAGTAAGACAATGTTGTTCCATGCTTGTTTCATATCCTCAAGATTTAAATATGCGGTTAATAGCCGAACTTCATCTTCAACTTCGTCATTATCGACTCCTTTATTATCATAAGCTGTCATAAATTCGATCAAATCATCCCCGTCTCAGCATCAATTCTTCAATGTCAACCGTTTGCATGTTGTTAAAACCTTCGTCCCCAATTACATTTGATAGAGTTATAATTACAGAATGCACAGCTAATATATAAGAATAAAGTACAATATTACCTTTTTAATATTAAAAATAATTATCATTAATGAAAATTATACTGGAAATTTCAACACCGAATTGAAAAAAAAACAACAACTTTAATTTGAACACCACCTTTTAGAAATTTATTGAAATAATTTATTGTATCTTACGAGCTGAACACTAACACAAAATACAATTATACTAAAGAATAAAAATTACATAAATCCCCAAAAACGTTTTTTTGGGGGGGGCGGATTCGTCAAGTACAAAAAGAATTGTGTTAACAAGTATATTGAAGAACCACATTAATATCAAAATTATGTAAAAAAAAGATTGTATAAACAAAGAATTGAGTGTACTTATCTTTTTAGAATTATTTGATAAAGATCAATGAAATCATGAACTTAATTACTAATTTCAAATTTATTTTGAATCTACAGTAAATATGTAACAGAAATATTTATAAACGTTAATTAAACCGGAAAATATAAACGCAAAAAAGAACTTCCAAAGCTTTTCCTTTCCTAAAATTGTTACCGGAATTTGAATTTCCTGAGAATTAAAACATAAAACTTATTAAAGTTTCTATCTATTTTTTATTCATAGCTAATCTTTTAATGGAAAGAACAATCAAAAGGGAGGCAGTTTCAAGCATTTAAGCAAATTGAAACTTTAAAAAAAGTCAAGATTAAATAAAACAAAAGTAACGGACGAAATAATTATGCTAACATTTTCCAAGCATTTAATTAAATAACTACAAAATTCAAAAGCCGAGTGATAAAGTTACTGGATATGCTCGAAAGAAAGTTTACATAAGATCACGTTTTAATATTTTCTCGAATGTTACAGAATTTCAAAGGAATAACTTTTATTTTGTTACTTCCTAAGAGAAATCCTTCTGCAAAGATTACTTCCTCGAATAATGCGAAGGAAGTAATCATCTCAGACAGACTTGAAGATCAATTGGAGAGAAATTCCAAGAGGTTCCTACACGCTTTGATGAGACAAATTTCAAAGCGACATGTGTTGGACATAATAAATCAGTTTATTCACGTCTGTAACTTTATTCTACAATGTAAAATTTTCGAAGGGTGAAAAAAATGGAATTCACAAACATAAATAGGATACAAATAAATATGAAAAGAGTTATAATAGTGTAAAAAGTAAAATTCTGAAATACTGACTGGAGTACTATTTGCCAAATTAAAATGGAGTTATTTAAAAATGTTTCATTTATATTACCCCTATGTAAGTTATTGAAATACATTTTTCTAGTAGCTTTTAATTATTTCTTAATATAATCTAACGAAAATAAATTTTTTTTCTGATAAAATACATCGCCTCATATCTGAAGTTTCCCCATTTCTTGTAATAAATGTGAGTGACGTAAAACTAGTAGCCATATAACATGAAGTATTCAAAGATCATTATAATATTTCCATATTTAACCCCTTACGCGTACTAGACTGCGCTTTTGTGTATCCCAGAAAGCAGATTTCTGCCTTTACATTACAACGCATATTTCATTTTCCTTTTGACGCTGACTACGGCGCACTTTCGATCGTGCTTTGTTTCGCTTTTTAAGTTTGTTCAACTATTTTTGTTTCTTATTTTTACTTTTCTTGCCAATATAGCAACATTGAATTTCAAAGAAAGTGATACTGAAGGAAAATATTTGCCGGAAACCGATGAATACGACTGTGACTCTGATACGGATTTGTCTGTTTGTGATAAAGAAATGGAACAATAATGACAACATACTTATGTAACACATGTGGAAAATTTTTTATTATTATTTTAATTATATATATATAATATATCTTCTTCGAATTTTCAACGTTAATAAAACCTTTCTGTTAATCCAATCAATTCAAACAAATTTTTAAAACTTGATGTTAATAGTTTTTTTAAATATTAATTTATTAATTACCGGCTAATTATTAAATTAAATTAATTACAGGTTTTCGACGGCCAACTTAGATTTGTCTCCATTGTTGTAACAATGTAACTGTTAAAACAATGACAAAAATTGCGTCGAAAACTGGTTTTTCAGCCAAACTTGCCAAACCGGAACAATGCAGACAAATCATGCTCTTTTTTCAATTCTTCTATTAGTTCACTCTCTTCCTATATATATATATTTATTTATTTGTGCGTATATATATTCTTTATATCGTTCAAGTTTTCAATCGTTAATAAAACATTTTCTATTCATCCATTCAAAGTAGGAATTGACTTAAAAAATTTCTTTTATATTACTTGTTGTCATTTCAGTTTGTGTCGTGTTGTAATTTACTGCTGTGTTTTCTCACACGTTTTATGTTTTTCGGTAAATATAATTTTGTGGAATAATGAAGTACATTTAAACAAATGAAAACAAATGCCTGTTGGTAATAAACAATTCTATAGTAAAAATTCTACTACCCCCCCCCCTAAAATTTGAAATAAGAAACAAACAAATACTACACATTTTTATGCATTTTTGTTTATTTTTATTTATTTATGTTTAAAACAAACTAAAATAAACACTTGCATACCAATATTTACTCTTAGTAAACTTATTGTTCTGTATGGGTCAAGGCAAACATGATTTTAGCCATTATAGCGCATGATATCTAGCATAAAATAATTGCTTAATCATGAACCACAGAATCTGTAAATACATTGATAACAGTTTGTTTAATCAAAAGATAAAATGTAAAACTGGTTTCGTAAATGTGGGCAATAAAACTGACAATAACACGATGAATTGTAAAATAAGTTCAATATTACGATATCTTAAGTCGCATATAAC
>BMAO01032140.1:0-37674 GCA_019973975.1 Trichonephila clavata
AAAACGACCTTGCACTCTCCTTGCAGACACTTTTCTTTACGATCCCAGTAAGCCATAGGGATAACATATTTTTCTTCCTGGCTGTTTGTTATGGAATAAAATGGACCTGAGAATATGCACAGTTTACCTTAGAGCCTTTCTAGAAAGACCGATTCTATATTCTTGCGATAATACTCATTGCATTTCAATCAACACGAGCAGCAATAATGACGTGCTATGTACTGCAAATCCAATAAGCAACAATTCTACCTTGATACATGCTGAGAGGCATTTCTCCTTCTTGCACAAGGCACAATAACAGCTTTCTATAACCATAAACTGTGTTTAAATGCAATTTCTGTTTGAGAAATTTGCTGCGTACACTCTTCTATACACAGTGTAGATCAGCTATACTCAACATGCGACCCGCGGTGCAAATGTGTTTAGATCTTCCGATTTACCCGTTGTGTGTGTGTGTGTGTGTGTGTGTGTGTGTGTGTGTGGTGTGTGTTGTGTGTGTGTGTGTGTGTGTGTGTTGTTTTGTGTGTGTGTGTTGTGTGTGTGTGTGTGTGTGTGTGTGTGGTGTGTGTGTGTGTGTGTGTGGTGTGTGTGTGTGTGTGTGTGTGTGTGTGTGTGGTGTGTGTGTGTGTGTGTGTGTGTGTGTGTGTGTGTGAAAAATTTTCATTTTTATTTAAAAAGCTTTTACTTTTCTTCTAGCTACTAAAAGAAAGAAAATCAAAATAACTTCTTACACAAAAGAAGATCAGATCATGAATGTGAATAACAATTACATAGTTAATAACGATTACATATATATCAGTCTTCCTAAAAATGCTTTCATTTTTAGCTTAATTTTTAAAAACACACACACAGAAATAGTTTTATTTTTTTTACTCACATACGTAATAAACTGTATTTATAAATACAAGATATAATGAAATAAAAAATGTAATATTTATATGGACATACTTAGTAAGCAAATGAATTCTTGTCAATTTTAAATTTTTAGTTAGATTAGAGATAAATATTATTTAGTGAATTATTTTGCTAATCCGAAGTAAATATTAATATTTCAAAAAACTGTTTTAATAAATTCAATATTTTTAAAATATTTGCATAACTTTTGCTAATAGATCAGTTAATAGATAAGACATTTGAAATCATTATTAAAGTTAGCGTAAAATACAATTCTGCAAAAGAAAAAGCCTTTTTATGCTTACTTCACTCATAATTGTGTAGAAAAATAAGATAAATCTCTAAGTTGCGATCAGAACTTTCAAGAAAAAGAATTGTTTTCAATAATTTTATCTTTCGTTCCCTAAATACGTTTTTTACATATTTGTTATTAGAATTTTCTTTAAAGCTGGACACTCGAATTTTTTTGAAAAGTGAAAACTCCAACATTTTTTCTGAAACCTAAATTCTTTCTAAATTTCCAACTCCATGATCTTCACCTTATTCCCTAATACTTTCAAGCCTTTTTAAGAACCACCTTCATTACTTCTAAATTTTAAAAAGGATTAAGTTAATCCCCGTATGTATATAATTATAAAGCCCTTCTAAATGAAGATTAAATATAGATCCACCTTGTTTCTTAATCCACACATGAAGAACTATCGTCATTGCGATTAAAAGTTAAGTTCTCTATGCAGATAAATCTTAATTCTCTTCGGTGGTCTAACCCCGCTTCAAGAAATTCGAGTAGTTAAATTCTGAAAGTCGTAACTATGCAAGATAAGTTTGCGACTTACTTGTCAAAGAGAATAGTATCATATCAAGTATTTGAGCCACATTAAGAGTCTTTTTCCCCCTTTTAATATGCTAAGGGAAACTTCTCATAACTGCTATCAGTCGATTATCATTTCCATTATTTGGTCTTGATCAGTTTAATAATGTGAATTGTTTCGACTGAGAAATCTAACATATGATAATCTGTCCATGTACATACAGATGCAAATTTTAACAGTGAAGTTTCGTGATCGAAATTCAAGTTGAAAGGCTTAAAATAGACAGCGGACATTTAAGGTAGAGATAGTTTTAAAATAGTGAAAATAGTTAGATTCCATGTGTTAAAAGTTTGGAATAATTTAACTTTGCGTTAAAATTCTATAACACACGCAATTGAGTTTTCCATCTAAAAGTGAAAATTAAAGTTATAAAGGATTTATTTAGAGCACATACAGAACATATTTCCTAAATATAAGAACGGCTAATGTACTTTTTAAAAATGTATATTAATAATTAATATAGAATAGGTTCTGAATTTATCAATAGCTGCAAACTTTTCGTAAGATATATTGTATTCTTATTTCTTAAGAATTAATGTTGGAATATTAGTTTATCAATAAAGCAGGAATTTTTCAAAATTTTAAAACAAAGTTGCAATTTGGAATTTGTAGTTAAAACACTTTAATTCAAAATCTTTGAGTGATGTAAAATTTAAAAATAATAATAAAAGAAGGTTTTACATTTGTATATTAATAAATTCCTGAAGACTTAAAAATGGACTTAAGAAAAAAAAGACCATCTTCAGCCTTTCACATAGGAATTTCATTATATAAAAAGATAAAATATTTTTGAGCATATATGTATGTAAAAAAAAATGGGACTTTATCACAAAAGTATCGATTTCATATTTTCAGTCAGAAATTCATTAAATGTAAATTAGTTTAAAGATCCATTTTATATTACAAATGACGACAATTTTTTAATTAATTTAGCACGAATAAGATCAAAAATGAATAGAAACATAAACTGTTTTCATATATAATTGCTATTTTAATTTAAATGATTCTAATAAACTGGGCTTTCTTGATTATTCGTGTTTTACTTAATAATTATACTATGATAAAGAATACGTACAGAAAACAAATAACAAATTCTTTGTTACAGCTAAGTGTTGAAATTATTTTAATTTTTTAAAAAATATATCTAAATGATTAAACAATTGCGACTGAGACGAAATCGGTACATTTTGACATTTTCTTATTGAATGAAAATTATCCTGGCTGACATTAATTATTGGATAAACAGTAGACACAACTACCCGATTGTTTTGTAAAATGCACTCTTTTTCAGGAAAGAATAGGTTTGTTTTTTTATTCTTGCGATAAATTTCAAGTACCTGTAAACTATTTCTATTAGCTGAATTTTTGAAAACATGATTAAAAGACAGGGAATACATTCTGTGATAAAAGTGTGAAGTATGAATTAGAACTTAAGTCATTCAGTTAGAAATAAATATAAATGATTAAGCATATTCATTTAGGAACAACATAAGGAAATTCATAGTACTTAAAATGGCATAACTGTCTCCGTGGTATAATTTTTTTAATATTGTCGAAAAGGATCTATTAATTAACAAGCTTTCTTAGTTGTATAGCTTTAACTTGTGTTTACACAATATTTATAATAAAACAAATTACTTATAAAATATCCTATTCGTAACACATTGCGTGTAACCAGGTGGTGTCGTTGTAGGTTAGGCGCTAGCCTTGTGCGCCTAAGTTTGCTGGTTTGATCCCGGTCCAAGTTGGAGAACTTTCATGATGTCAGAAAACAGACAGCGTCCATGTCGTATGATTATGCGGCATGCTAAAAATCCTTAGAGTGCCTGTTTTGCTAAGATGTTCTCGGCAAAATTAAATTTCTAGTGCAATTTCGCTCGACAGAGCTCAGGTGCTTCCCACTGGAAAGGAAATTAGATGTCAAAAATTACATGCCCCACTATAGTGCCCCACGAAAAAGTGATACCATCTCCCGGGGAATGTCGACAACGGTAATTATCAATCCTCGGCTCCATCTGGAAAAAGACATGTTACGTTTCCTTATTATTTTCTTTCCAGAAAAAGCTTGCTTAGTGATTGAATCGAAAAACTGTACGTGCATCTAAAAATTTTCAATCAAGACATACGAAAATAAGTTCATTCATTTCTGAGAAGGGAGAAAAAAATTCAAATATTATAGTTAAAACATTCACAATTTCTAATCTGCCTATATATCCCAAAAAAAGAAGAATTATAAAATAAAAATTAAAACTTCGCATCAGTAGATAAAAAAAAGTTCAAATAACTTTTTACTATTTTGCATACAACCGTAAAATTTGCATTTCAATATATTAACGTGTTTTATCTTTTCAATTGCTTCAAATAAAGTTAGTTAATAATATATATATAATGTAAAAAACACGTTCTATTTTTAAATATAAAAAACTTTTAATACGCGTGAATTTATTTTGAGCATTTGATATTTATTCATTCACTTTTTATAAAAATATTCCTGGAAATATACGCCCAATTTTTTTGCATGGAGCATTAACCGAAATTTAAAATTCCAATAAATTCTTAAGTATCAAGAATGAAAGTAAAGAGAAAAATTTGATAGCACATACTGTAAAGAGCTTAAGAACTTGCAACAAAATAAACAGAATTAAATATCCCGATAATGTGCAAATCACAAAATATTTCTAAAGAGAAAATTTCTATATTTAAAGTACTATTCTCCGAAAAAGTTCTTTAATGAATTCGATCACAGTGAATGAAGTAGAACTTTTTTACTAAGGACAGTGATCAATATCTTAATAAATAGCGAAAAATGATAAATTCTATTTTTAATATTTTTATTTCAAAATATCTGAATTTTTTAAAATACATATAAATGTAAATATATATATATATATATATGTAATAACTTAAACTGATACTACTCATAATTCGAATCTCCTTTATTTATAACATCTAATTCATAAATCCTAATACCCTATTCCGAAACACGTCTCAATTATTTTTTCTAAAGCATTAAAAACATTATGCTGGTATATTTATTACTGATTCTTTAGATCTTGAATTTTTGATAGATTTATTGGTGATTCCAAGAAATACAAGATCATTAATTGTTTTCATGCGCCTTTGTAATTGGGATTAATATTCCCTAAACAATGATGACTTTTCTATAAATAACTAATTATTCTGTTTGCCTAAACACCTGAATGTATTTTTACAATGCGTTTTCCCCTGTTTTTCCCAGTACATAAAAACGTAATATTTGATAATTCCCTCTCTTGCATTTTGTCACTGTACGAAAATAAATAATGTGATCACGATCAAGCCTCTTTAATTTTTCAGCCACGACCACTTAATCACCTCTAATCAAAATGTAAATTTTTCGCGGGCAAATATATTGCATTTATAGATCCTAAAAATTAAAACAACAGATATTTTATTATTTCTTCCTCGATCTTTAGAATTAAATAACTTTTCTTACAAAATTGGAAGGCCTATTTCTTTCTACTATACGAGGTGTGTGTGTGTGTGTGTGTGTGTGTGTGTGTGTGTGTGTGTGTGTGTGTGTGTGTGTGTGTGTGTGTGTGTGTGTGTGTGTGTGTGTGTGTGTGTGTGTGTGTGTGTGTGTGGTGTGTGTGTGTGTGTGTGTGTGTGTGTGTGTGTGTGTGTGTGTGTGTGTGTGTGTGTGTGTGTGTCGAGGAAAGTATCAATTGTGCAAAAAAGGATTAGATGTATTCAATTCCTAACTAAAAATGTAATTAAATTTCTAATGTAAATACTAAAATATATATATATATATATATCTGGCTTATATATTATCATTTCCTTATTGTAGCATCTAATAAAGCTATAATTTAAATTTTGAATGTTTCCATTCATGTCCACAAAAACTACGAAATAAATTTATTTCTTCACAAGCCCGCTGAGCAACCTCAAATGTAAGGAATACAAATTCCATTCAACCATCTATTTTCCATTATAAAAGAATGGAAACTCCGCGTCCAGGATTGACCGGCTCCTTCAAAAAGGGTTCTCCTTAAGCAGAGCTTAACGGTAACTTAACCCACCGGCTCTTGACGCTTGCTTCCACTTTGCATAGCAAACACTTTTCGAGAAAGTAGAAAACTTCCATCTTATTTGAATATCTAGAGTAGCTCGACACAATCACGTGGAATTCAATATTTCAAGCTTAGTTAAAAAGTTGGAAAAGTTGCGTTGATTCTTTTTAAAATATAAAAGGAAGATAATCCATTTTTCAAATATTATCTGAATTTTTTAAGCCTTTATATTCCTATGAGAGTGATAATTTTTTAATGTACTGTAAAATGCTATTACGAATATGACAGTTTAGAGAAATATATCTACAATGACAATAAAATATAAAATTATAAATCTCTTCAAAAAAAGATTAGTCATGAAATTAATTTATTTTTGCATGTTTTTGTGTTGTATATTTAAAGCAAGAATTTTCCCCTCATCTCCTTAACAAGAAGTATTTCTGTTGAAATGCATCCACTTTTATATCTTAAGATATTTATTTTTATATCTTTTGTCCTGTAAAGCGTTCTTTCTTGCATGTAGATGGGGAAAAAATGTATTCTTATTCATATTAATTAAATTAAATGTAAAGATAACTCTAGAAATATGTAAATATATACCAAATTAAACTCATTAAAATAAATTATTAGTCTAATATGAAATAGTGTGTCATCCGTATTTAACTCGTAAATTAGATTTAAAAGAGCAGTTTACCTTAGAGCACAGCGTTTCTCAAACAGTGGGGAGCACCCATCTAAGGGGCGGGATAACTCTACAAGAGGGGTGTGAGCATATTAAAAAGTTGAAAATAAAAAATCAATTAAAAAATTAATTTACTGAAGCAAACACAAAACACATTCTGACATAATAATAAAAAACTGAATGCACATTTGCATTGATATAATACACTTATAAATGTATCAGTACTGCACAATGTATTTTATAATTAATTTAACAATAGTAAGTTTAGAACAATTTTAATAATTACCAGTGCTCTATGGGCTTGTCATATATAAAATTATATACAAAAATTAACACTTATCTCAATAATTTTTGCGGTTTATTATTAATCCCTTAACTGCCGATTAAAAGTTACGCAATTTGCTTCCCAATGTCACCGTTTTCCACGTAGGCGCGCGTATGGGATGCAACAAGCAAAACCTCTGAAATAAGTAAATCTCTTAAAACACTGCTACTGTGTCAAAGTCCTTTTCTTGTATTCCAAAACATTTGGAATAGTTTTATGGATAGGAATGAACACAAAAGATCGTATTTCGGAAAAATGTATATATACGTCTGGGGCAGTTAACGCTTTGGCTGAGCGAGACTTTTATGTACACCAATAGCACTTAAGAGGTCAAAGTCGTATTGTAGCCTTAGTATTATTGAGTTCAAACTATAGTATTATTGAATTGAATTAATTGTTATTGTATAGAGTGGAGAGCGATGGAAATTATGATAGGATATTGGGTTGCAAATATTGAAAGTTTCAGAAGCACTGCCATAGAGTACACCGAAAATTTACTGTTTTTATATCCAATACACGAGAACTGTTTAAAAAGTATCCGAGCTTGAATTTTCCTGCACACAAATGAGATTTTAAAATAGCTCTTTTGTGCACGATGGAGGTAACAGTTTAATGCACATGCCCCTGAATTTTTTGCCTTCGTTCCAGTGTACCAGCCGTTTCCTGCAGGCAGTCGAGTGTGGTGCTGTTATGCGTGTTCGTTGGATTTTTATTTCTCTAAAAATGACTGAACGACTTGAGAAGAGGTACTGCACTAAATTTTTTGTCAATAGCTTGGCGATTTCCTAAATGAAGCAATTCGAAAGATGCAGCAAGTGTTTGGAGATGATGCTATGGGGGTTACACAAATTAAGGAAGGGTTTAACCCAGAAGTACTCAACCTGTTTTTCCAACAACTGTTTCAACAATATTACAGCTTTTCGCGCGGGCCACAATAGGAGGATTAATGGGGAGGCGCTATAAGACAAAAATATTAAAAATGGGGAAAATTGATCAAAATTTTAAAATGCTCTAATCTTTGGATTTTATTTTAAAACTAAAAAAAATCTATCGAACTCAATTCACAAAAAATAGGTTTTATGTATTTTATGGGAAAATTTTTCGTTTCATCGATGATCCCAAGCCCCTTGTTTGTATTCTACTGACTTAAAGACAAAGCTGTATGGCCTTTGATAATTTGATTTTTTTTCTTTTGATAAAGCCTCACTTATTTTTTATTTCAAATATAAATTAATCAAGTTCAGGATGGTAGCAAAGAATTTTTACTGAATTCCACACTGAAATCAGTATTATTTGTTTAAGATTAGTTCACACTTGCTCTTCTGCATTTTAGTTTCAAATTTATTCAAATAATTTTTTTGATTTTACTAAAACAAATATCTTTTTTCAGAACGAAAGATCATTTTATAATTTAATGGCTGATAACATTAATAAATACGAATCTTATAACAGCAAAGTATAGGAAAACTAAAAGTCATATTACAAGAAGAAGAAAAAATAACTGAATTTCTTTGTGCCATGTGGATTATGACCGGGTCTCTCAGAAAAGCCGGTGGACCGCAGGTTCAGTATTCCTGTTTTAACCGATACAAAAGTGGTCGCACGTTGGTAGAGTGTGATCAGTGTTCTCGGAGGTCAAAAATCGTTTAAAATGCAGCTGTTGTTGAAAAGGTGGGACATCTGTTAATGAAAGATCTTCGTGTAACCGTTCGAGAGACTGCTGAACAAGTTGAAATCCGTATAGGTTCTCGTTCAATTTTGAGTCATCATGCGGAAAGCGGCTGCTAAATTTGTTTCCAAGCTTCTGTCGGTGGAATATAAAAACTCCATCTTGCAGTTGCACGGGACCTATTTGGCCCTATCAACGCGGAACCTGACTTCTTGCAACTTCTGGCTATTACCTAAAATGAAAATGCATTGAAAGAATCCCGTTTTCATAGTAGATATGAGATAAGGCACAACGCGACGGCGAAGTTGAACACCATTCTAAAAGAAGCCTTCCAGAAACGTTTTCGGCAGTGGAAGGAATACTGGGTGAAATGTGTTAAATTTGATTAGGATCCTAATCCCGCAAACTAACTAACAAGGTGAGGCACGGCTTAGAAGATTCATTTGGAAACGAGACTTTGTGTAATAGTAGTACTCCTTTAGGGTGTTCAACTCTCAATGTATTAACGCCGAATGGCCAATTAATTAGAAGAAAATAGCCTTTATACTTAGCTTTCATACAATTAAGTTTTGATTACCGTCAGAGATGCAATGGTATAGATGATAGTGTACCTGCTTTTAACACGCGGTTGGCTAAGGCTCGAGTCACGCAATCAGTTTTTTTGTTGTTGTTGTTGCTTTGTTTTATTTTTCAATTCATTTAATTATTAAACCATTATAATTATTTAAAAAATGAAATATTATTCATTTATTTATTAAATAATTTATATGTAATTAGTTAAAATATTAATTATATACACTAATTACATATACATTGTCTATAACCATACCAAACAGAGAAAAAATTAAGAATGCATTTGAATCTTTATAAAAAAAACATCTCTAATCATTTAATCAAGTGTATCAAAAAGCTCCATAGTTAAATATTCCACAAAATCTTCTTAAATCTCTAATGCCTTTCAAAGTATTTTATGGTATAATTTTACTCTCTCTAAATTACTTCGTACCTTTTCGAGTAGGGCCATTACCTCCAGATTTAAGGGATTAACTTAATATCTACGTAAACGTAACTATAACGCTCTTTCAAATGAAGATTAGGAGCAGAACCAACTTAATCTGACCTACCTCTTAATCCTCATTTGGCGAGGTAACGCCACTGTGATTAGAGAACGGGGCCTCATTTAAAGACCTTTAAGCCACTTCGGAGCTCTAATCTCGTTGCTAGAACTTTGACTATGAATTCTAAAAGCGGTAGCTCTCGGGGGTATAATGTTACTTATTTGTTGTTGGAAAAATAATGTGGTGGTATTAAGACTTTTTGTGGTAAAATTATATGTATTCTGTTTTTCAACATTAATCCCTTAAATGGTTTGCCAGTACATCGTACGAACTACCGATTGCTGACCACAATCGATATGCCTGTACACTGTACGAGCACTAATATTTTCTTCTTTCTATCTTTGATTTACATATATTTTTAATTTTTACAAGGAGATTATTAGTCCTATAGTATTTTTAAGAGATTCAGTTTGCCCATGGTACTGAAATACTTCTCATACGAGATTTTCCTTGTGGTGAAGACAAAAATGTTTCATTGATGGCAGGAATGTAGATTCTTGAAAATATTCGACAAAGAACAGGGATTGTAAAGGCAATGTGCAGTTTGTTGCTTGAAAAGAATTGAAAATGGAAAGATAATCTAAAGCAGCCGATATTATCTCTGCCCCCATTGCAATTTTAGACTTAATATTACACCATGCAAAATCCTCAACCGTTTGAAAAAGAGGCACGACCATGAAGTTTTTTTTTTTGTAAGTATTGAGAGAAATTCTTTTAAGATGTATGAAACATTCATCATAGCTTGCAGAGTGTTCTTATGAAAGCAAACATTTAGGGTTTTTTGTGTTCACAATTATAAAATTAAAAAAAATAGTGCGAATCTTCCCTTTTCGCATTTTGTAACGCATTATATGCTTATTTATACCCAATAAAAAATATGCCTCTTTTTTTTGGATTATTTTGGGCAAAAATGTGACCTCTTAAAGGGTTAAAGCATTGTATATTCCGGCGTATAAAGTGCAATTTTAATCCTTAAATGAATTATTTTTTTTTATTTTGAGCTTTAAAAATCACTTTTTATAGGAATATAATTCTGGATTACATAAGAAATAAATAAAAAAATCCAGGTAATAATATTGAATATATTTATTTCGAATACAGTTGTACGCAGACATTTGACAACAGACAGATGAGAAGATAATTCTTTGCAGGGGAAAATAGAAAATACCTTTCCTAGTAACAAACTGAATTTTATAACCTACCACTTTGAAATGCCAAAAATTGTATAACTTACACACAAAAAATATGCCTTTCTTTTACACATGATTTAATGTCTATGGCAGGGATGGCGAACCAATTGCCAGCGACACAATATTTTGGGCAAAGCGGTTTGCATTTTAATTAAAAACAACAAAGCTCACTATGAAGTATTACGATTAAACGCGAGTGATTGGTACCGGTGCGGTGGGGAGCACACTCGTTTGTTATTGTTTTGCCTTAATTACGTCGTGGACTGCAATTGCAAATGATGCAAAGTTTGTCTACGCATAACATAGCCAATTTCATTGACACTACTGTATTTTAAAGTCATATTTACGATTTCTAACCGTTATTTAACATTATTAATTTAGCAAAAATAAATAAATAAATGAAAGATAGTGCAACAGAGAATTTGAAACTTGATGGACCAAGGATCCTGGCATGATTAGTAAAGGCAACAAAGCGGTGTGTATTTTATGTTCTGAAATAATTGCGTGCAGAACATCGTCTGTAAAACGGATTCACAGACACATTTAACTGTTTGAAGGAGCTGGTTCTTGTGCTATTTTAGCCACATTTTCATTTATCTATGCCTGCGAGTCATTATTCTTAGAGATGGATAACATTAAAGACTCGCTTAGAAACCGTTTGGCAGATCATTCCAATTCTACATGCATTCTGCTAAAAGTAACATCTTACAATCCTAATTTAATATTTATTATCTAATCTGAAAGTACAGAAGTCACACTAATGTTACTTTATATAATTTGAGTTAACATATAACTAAAACATTTACTACTATACAGTGCAAAATTATATTTTTTCGTTGTAAATAAAGAGTTTTAAGTTGTGTATTTAGTTTTATTATTTTTCCAATAATCACAAGTCAAAATTATTTGACGGCACGTCTATACCTCATTAAACTCTTCTTTATAAAAAATGGCACGTTCATCTATAAAGATTCCCCCACCCCTAGTCTATGGTTATCAGCGAGTGTTCAGAAAAACGCCCACTGAGGTTTTTGAATAAAATTAAGTGGAACTGGAATGTTGACAATTGGCAACAATATTATTTAAGCGTTAACACTAAAAAATAAAATTGAAATTCTTGAGTACACGTTATACGCCAGGTATAAAAAGGACACAGTTTTAAAAATAAAGATGACTCCAAAAATGTAGATTTCTACATATACTGATGATTGTAAAAATTGCTACACCATGAAGGAATCATCCGAATTAAATGAACTTTACAGAACATATCAATTATAAGATGTTACGTAAAATAGCAAAGTTTCAGAGCCACAGCGCATGCGTGGAGTGCGCAGTGCCCTCTGAAATGATGCCGAAAGCGTATAAATAGAGGGCTGTAGCGGGACGTTGAAAATAGCTAATGATTATTTCTAATGCCGAACGATTAGTGAGACCTAAGTATACCTCCACGGTGAAATAAGGAGAAATTCCAACAACTAACGGAGTTTGAACGGGGAGGGGGATTATCGGCCTTCGAGAAGGAGGATTTTGCTATCGCGCAACAGGAGCTCGTGTGCAGTGGAACAATTCCACAATGATGCGAATTTGGAAGCAATAGAGTCTATTGCTGTTGCACGTTGGTCTATTGAATAGACCAACGTGCACAGAACAACTCGAAAACTAGCAGTGAACGACGGAAGGTGACGTCAGCGCGTGACGATCGACACCTGCTCTGCATGGCGGTGAAGGACCGTGCAGCTTCCTCCAGGCAGTTGATCTACTGCTACAGGTGTGCTAAATTCGGCTTCGTCAGTTCATCGATGTCTGCTGCACCGTTGATTGCGTGCAAGGGTGCCGTAAAACAGGATACCCCTCACGGCAAACCATCCACGGCTGCGTCTGCAATGGGCTCATGAGCATAGAGCCTGGCAAGCTGATTGGCCCCAAGTTGTCTTTTCAGATGAATCACGCTTCAATTTGTGGGACCATGATGACCGCATTCGTGTTAGACGCTATGCTGGTGAACGCTGCCTTCCAGAGTGCGTTATCGAACGAAGTAGTGGCCTAACACCCGGAGTTATGGTTTAGGATTTGATTTCGTATCATGGGCGATCCAATTTGCTACGAATTGAGGGTAATCTCAATAGCAACAGGTACATCCGTGAAGTGCTACAGCCCGAAGTCATTCCCTTCCTTCAAGGCATCTCTGGGGCTATCTTTCAGCAGGATAATGCGCACCCACATGGTGCAAAGACTGTTTGAAACTTCTGTTCAACCCAACACGTGCAACTTCTTCCTTGGCCTGCTTATTCGCCAAATATGTCACCTATTGAGCTCGTGTGGGATTTGGTTGGTCGGCGTCTCACTCGTGATCCGCGTCCTGCAGCTTTAAAAGACGAACTTTTGCTGCGAATACAAGCAATATGGAAATCTCTTCCACAAGCAAGCATTCAAAATCTGTTAGACTCCATGCCACGTTGTATAGCATCACTTATTGTAGTGCGTGGTGGCTACACTAAATACTAATACAAGTCGTTTGTTCATTAAATTTCATTTTATTCTGATGGTTCCTTCATGGTGTTGCAAGTTTTACAAACAGCAGTATACATCTAAATACTGGTTTTTTTTTAAATTTCCTACCTTATGAACTTTTATGAATCCATAACATGAAAAATTCACCATGCTCTCTTCCGTTATATCTTCATGCACATCATCAAACTCTGTTTCTTCATTATCAATGATACTCTGATCCACAAATAAAAAAAATCATCTTCCGTTCATCTAAATTGTTTGATATAATATATTTCCAAATGAATTTTGAATTACATCATATATAATTACATACCATGCTTTTATTAACCATTTACAATCTATATCTAGACTTCAAATGATAAGAGTTCTCCATATTCATTTTAAGTTTCTAAGTAGAAAAAACGGTAAAAGTTATACGGGAAATATACTTAAAATTTAAATAATTCAATTTGAACCTGATAGTTTAAACCTGTAGTTTACCACCTGACTGGAACTCTTTTCATGCATCTCAGTACCCAAGGTTATGAAAACTAAGATAGGCACAGTAGGACTTGGACTGTTGCGCAACTGAGTTTAATAGACATGTACTCAAATATGTCAATTTGCCTTTTGCGTAACATTTTACGTAAAATTATGTGGCTGCAGTAGCCTAGTGGTCAAGGTCAAGGAGCCCCAGCGCCACTGAGTAAGTAAAAGAATATTAACGTCGCACTGTTCAGCTACACGAGGGCTTTTGGCGACGGACCTCGTAATTTTGAACCTTGGTCAAGTGATGAGAACGAAATTACGAGGTCCGTCGCCAGTAGCCCTCGTATTGCCTTCGAGTGCGAGATTAATAAGAACTCACTCAAATAAAGTTCCTTTCTTAGTAGTCTAATGAACTATCTCAAATACCTGAAAGTTGACATTATTTCACCTATGTATTTTATTAAGAAAAATGAAAGTCAGTGAGGTAGTCATCTCTTCTGAAAAAGTTTCTTTTTAAATGAAAATATACAAAAACCTTAGCACACCTGCTTTTAATTTTCAAATTTGCATAGCAAATATTTCTGTATTGTCTCCATCTCATTTAAATATCCGAAGCAGTTCTACAGAAAGACAAGGTTCTACAAAACAATTTTTCCATGCTTGGTTAAGAAAATGGAAAAATTGCACTTATTCTTATCGATATATATATATAAGAAAAAATAAGGTTATTTTTCTTCTTATTCCAAATGTAATATTTATGAGTAAATTTTATTACGGTTATCAGGATTTCACCGGCAATAAAAAATTGTAATGATGGTGAAAGCCTAGAAGCAACCAAGAGCCCCAATGGGATGAAACTATGAATTTATTAGAGAATGGTTATTGGAAATCTTTTCTACTCGTTATTAGTTTTCATACAATTATATTTCCTATACTCTATTCGTTTTAAAAATGTTTGCTCATATGAATTGTAAAAGAATTTTCCTATTAGCTAAAATATTTGTAAAACTATTTATATTTTTTAAAAAAGGGGGGATAAACCTCATTTTTTAAAAATTTGATATCTGGATTAAATGTGTGTGTAAAAGAGAAAAATTTTTGAAATGTGGAATATTGAATAATATATATATATATTATGTATAAAGATTGATAAGATGGTAAAAATAAATGAAATATTCATTCAAATTAATGGGATCAATACAAAAAAAAATCTTAAAATAAAATTGTATGAATGGTTTTAATAAGCACTGGTGAAATTGTTAAAGGGGGACACTCACAATGTTCATCATAATGAAATGAAAAATATGATCTTGAATTTAGAAGATGAAATTTGATGAAAATGAAGGAAAATACACGACTAGAGGCACACAAAATGCAACACAAAGAAGGACCAGAGATATCACAACGAAATTTATTTGGCAGATAACATGTTGTACAAAGATCAAACGATTAAATTACAGCCTCTTGGGACGTGTGGAAAGTGACAAAATCAGTAGTTAGTGTTAACTGCTGCCACACACCTCAGCAAAGAATCAAAGATCCTTTGGATGTATCCTGGGGGTACAGCAGTCCATGCGAATTCCGCATATTGTCAAAGTTGATCGGGTGTAGCAGCGAGTGGTGTATCCCGGGTATGTCATGTGTCAAGCATGGACCACACGTTTTTGATTGGCGATAGATAGGGAGAACAAGCAGGCCAAGGAAGCAATTCAATCTGATGAGTAAAGAAGAACTCGTGAACATTATCTGCCATGAAATATCCTGTTGGAATATGGCTGATGGTAAGCCCTGAATGTATTAAAGGTCAAATGAAAGTCAATGATCTCACCAAATACACATGAATTTTTTTCATGAATATTCGACTTCGGAGGAATGGCTACATGGTTCCCAAGACTTTCTCTTCCTTGAGTTATCGTGCTGGATCCATTTTTTATGACCAATGGCTATATGATACAAATAAAACTCTTATCCTTTATGATTGGCAAGCAACATTTCACTCGGGCAAAATTAGTATTCAACGAATTTCTGCCTTCATTGCATAGATAACGCACAATTTCCTTGCTTTTGAATCATTACCAACTATTTTAATCGATGTGAAATTGCTTGTCGACTTATTTCTAATGTAAGTGCAATTTGTTCTTACATTTGGCACAAATGTTCCTCCAATAATCTTCCGCTACGTTTTCTGTTTTAGATGTCAAAACTCACGATCCTTAAACTTTTGAAACTACTCTCAACCACTCCCATTTAAAATAGCCTCACTAAAAACATCTGCAAGCAATCGATATGCCAAGGCTGTAAATTTTTTCAATGTAAGAATTAAATCAAAAATTCCCACAAATGACACTTGTTCGGCTCAGAAATGGACTTCTTCACAAGAAACATATAATGTGATACTGATACAAAATCGATAATACTTCAAGATTGGAGTGTTACCAGATATCCAACCTTACCATATGATGCTTTATAACTGTAAATTAAGCCGTAGCTTACTGGTGGTACCATCTTTTGTTAAAGGACGAAAACTTATTTGTACTCCTTGTGCAATAAAAAAATTTCGAAAATACGTGTACTCATAAAATAGTTCCAAATAGAATTCTGAAAAATTTATATATTCTTTGCATCAGTTAATTATAACCATAATTTTAAAGTAATAGTAATAAAATAGATGTTTAATTACATTGTGTCGAAGGTTTTCCAAAATTATTCAAGAGAAACTATCTCTTGATAACACTCGAATATGAGATTGAGATATCACCGTCTAGTACTTCTCAATCTAGAATTACCAAAACTTAGAGCCTCTAATTGGCGTATTCCTATTGAACATTCGTCGTATTAAACTTACTCGTTGTGTCCAAAATATTTTTCTACATGAACATGCTTCCTAAGTCATTCTGTTCATTTCCAAACCAAACAATTGCCTCCAAATTTGAGTGATTAACTTAATCCCTAAGTGTTCCTAATTACAACGCCCTTCGAAATGAAGATTAAGTGTAGAATCAACTTAATCAGACCTGTTCTGTAATCCGTATATGGAAAGGCAGTGCCTTTGCGAGGAAAGGCCACGTCCTCTTTTAAGGTCCTCTAATTCGCTCCGATGGTTTAATCTTGTTGTGGAGATTTTGAATGCATGAATTTCGAAAGTTATAATTCTAGGAAATTAATGAGTGTTTTTCTTATAAATGAAATCTGTGATGTACTGAAGATTTGAGACAAGTTAAACCTTTTCTCTCCTTTAGTATTAAGATGATTCGAGAAAATTTAGGTAAGATTTTGGGAAAGATAATTTTGCACAGTGTCGGAAACAGTATATCTTGTTGTTTTATTTTGAAGGATTTAAAATAATGCGAGTTGTTTCGATTAATGGATTTGAGTTATTACTCATAAGAGTTTAAAGAGAAGTTTGGCTGCTATAATTTAGTGTTCATTACATTAATTTTAATGAGAAAATATACATGCTTCTAATAAATTTAATTCCTCTTATTCCTTTTAAGTCTTAAAAGGAAGCTACAACAGTAAATATTTGCAGAGGATTACAAAAGAATAAATCTTATATTACGAATAAGAAGATTTTTAAAATAAGATATTTTGCCTATACTTTTACTCTAAATAATGAATTTAATATACACTAACAGGAAGAAAATCCCAATACAAAAAAATCATTGTAGAGTAATGAAATTTGGACAATGCAATTGTCTAGTTAACATGTTTCATTGATTAAAATTTTCAAGATTGCAGGTTAATTTAAGCTGGAGAATTACGTTTCAAATGTGAAATATTGTTACATTACCAGATGGTGTAACCTCCATAATTTTGAATGCAAGCTTACAAGATGGTGCTGAATGTGGATTTTGCAGTATAGAGTTACATGCTTGTTGTATTTGTTGTGTGTGCCAATAGTGGGACGGTCAATACTGTGGATGATGCTGGAGTTTTTGTTCAATAATATCCTATACTTGCTCAATCGGAGGCAGATCTGGTGATCCCGCAGGCCAAGGTAATATGTCAACACATGCATTATCCTCTTGGAAAACTCCCCTTGAATGCTGTTCATGAATGTCAGTACTATAGGTTCAATTACCAGACTGAAGAACAAATTTGCAGTCAGTGTGTTTAGGATAAATACGATAGTGTTCCCGCTGTCACAGGAAATTGCTCCCCAGATCATGACTCCAGGTATAGGCTCAGTGTGTCTAGACCACAGACAGTTTGATTGTAGGCGTTCCCCTGGCATGCTTTTGACAAATACGCGTTCATCACTGGCACAAAGGCAGAACATGCTTTCATAAGAAAACACAACAGATCTCCACTCCGTCCTCCAATTATCTCTGTCTGGACACCACTAGTGTCGCAAACGGCATTGGCTTGGAGTCAGTGGAATTCAATCTACAGGACACCTGGCTCGGAGCTGTTCTTGAAGTAACCGATTTCTAACAGTTTGTTATGTCACTGTGGTACCAACTGCAACTAGAATTTCCGCCGCAGACAACGTATGATGCACCATAGCCGTACGCCGAATACGGTGGTCATCTCTCTCAGTAATGCCACGTGACCACCCTGAACTCGATCTTCTTGAGGCAGTACCAATCCTTGACCACTGCTCCCAACTATCATGGACAGTTGATACATTCCGGTGAAGTCTTTCTGCAATATCGCGGAAAGAAAATCTACCTTCTGGATGCCCCATTACACGACCTAACTCGGTTAGCTGTTGAGAATAGCTTTTTCGTCTTCTTAAAGGCTTTATTTGTTAATATCAACTCAATACGTCAAATTTTACAGACAAATAACGCTCACGAACTTTACAGCACGCATTTAAAGCAACCCTAATTTACAAGTACTGAGTGGCGCTACTAGCGCCACATTTAAACTCGAAGCTTGAAGTTGGAATTGATGCCATCTTTCAGATGTATAAACACGCCTACCAAATTTCATTTATCTAACACAAGTCTTTCTTTTCATTGGGATTATTTACGTCAGTGTATCTAGTTAGTTGCGGCAATTGCTTTTTCTTCAAGTTTTTGCGGTTTTTCATATAATTGTTATAGAGCTCTGAAAAAAATTACATTTTATATAATTTTATCCTGAGGAATAACGATAATATAACACTTATAAAAGTACCTTGGAATCTATTAATGAATTTACTATCCAAAAATGAAAACTCCTATGTACATTTCCAGAATTCCACGCAAATCTCCAGAATTTCACGTTTTTTTAAAAAATATTTTCACATTAGTTTCTCAAAATACATAACATTTCGAATTTTTGACAAAAAAAAATTTGTTCATCTTCTTTCATGATTTCTAATGATTTCATGTTGTTTTAAAAGAAGTATTTGAAAAAAAATGTAAGTTTATTATTAGTGATCAACAACTGCTGCAGATGATTTTATAAATGATTATCGCAAAACATTTTTAAAGTATTAAAACAAACAGAAGCAAATGAGTTATCTAATTTTTTTTCTTTTATTGTCTTACATAGAAACTAAATGAAAAAGAAAATAATAAATATTAAAATAATCTCTGGTTTTAAATTAGATAAAATATGAAAATAAAATTTTATTCTTTATTATAAATATAGATTTCTAGAATTTATTTTAAAGCGTACATTACAGAAGTTCTAACGAATATGTATTATTTTGCAGACGATCTTTTTTCCTTTTCGCAGTAAAAGCCTACAGCCATTTTTAATGTCAGAGTTACTTCTTCGTAATTAACAAAAGAAGAAACATTTAAAATGCTTTCAAGAGCACATTTGTATCAACTTTTGTTAAAATTTGTGTTAATAAAATTCAAATATTCATCAATAAAAAACCATATGTAAAATAAATTTCCGCTAGAAAACAAATTTCGATTAAAATAAGATATTAAATGTATTTTCCAACAAAAATTATAAACTTTTCTTAAATGTAGGTTATTTTATTTGATGTAACTAAAATATTTTATCTAACTCAGTGAAATGTACTTCAGATAGTTTCTGAAAATATATCAATAATTATTGCAAGAAATCTGGAAAACGACAGTTATATATATATATGGAATTTTTTCATTATTTTACGGCTTAAATGGTTTTTGTACTTTAAAAAAAATCATAGCTGTATTGATATATTGAATTCAAAATGTATTTTAAATGAAGGAACACATTAAGGTTGAAAAAAAGCTTTAATTATTTTTCAAAAGTCAATCTTCAAAAGATGTTCAATAATTAATTTTTTATGATCTTCAGTAGTTTTTCTTTTCTTGTACCTACTTTTTCCTTGTACCCTGAAAGGATCTAAATACGAACACAAATTAAAAACTAATAATAATCAACTTTTGATGATTTTATTATTTAGAATATCATTATACAAACTAATTCATAATATTCTTAAAAAGCAGGAAACAAAAAATTATATAACAATCATTTGATACAAAAAAGAATTATTTAAATTTTGAAAAAAAACCATAGATGTTTTTTTTTAATTCAAGATGCAATTATTTTCATTTTCAAAAAAGCACGAAATGCACTATGAATTTAACAAAACTATTCCTTAAAATTAGCATAAAATTGTCATAAATAAATGTACTTTTATATATCGTTATTTTACTTAAAAATAAACCCATTAAAGTTATAATTTATGTAAAATCCTTCCCCCTATTCTGAACCATGCATCTGGCAAAATAGATTAATTATTCTCTCCAGGTAAACTAACTCAAAACCAAAAACGACACCTTTCACCCATTTACTTTCCTCATTAAGGAGCTGGAAGCTCACTCCCAAAGGTGGCCGTTAAGATGGCTTAGCGGAAGCTTAGCTCACAACTTTTGATACAAGATTCCCTTTCGTATAGTAAACACTTTCTAAGGTCGTTTGAATACCCTGAGCAATTCCACACAATGATTGGTTGTTGTTTTTTTCACATTTTGTTAAATGTGTTTAAAAAAGTTGCACTTAGTGTTTTCGAGACTTGACGAGAAAGATAAGAATATTTGGGCTACTTTTTATGTCCTTAATAAATTCAATTTTTCTATGAATAAGAAAGATTTTAGTGGAATGAAAGAGAGAGAGAGAGAAAGAAATTTATTAAAAATGCAAAATCGTGTATTAGCAGCACAAAAGATGTAAAACTGTAAAGTTCAAGTTAAATTTTTTCAATTTATTTTGACTGGGTTATATTTTTGATCAGGATCTGAGCAATATTTGAATATAATTCCTTTAAAAGATAAATTTTTCTTGAACAAATTTTTTTAATGTTATCGTTTAATATACAATACTATGTGTATGTGTGCTATGCATGTGATTGTGTGTTCGTTATTAGAGTGCATGTATGCGCACGTGTGTGTTATTTCTTAACTTTGGAACCAAGATTTGATGTTGTGATTCTCAGAATACGAGATTAGATACTGTATCCTGTTGAAAACAAAATATTGAGTAACATATAAAATATAATTAAATTTTAAATTAGTGGGAGAAAACCCAAAACTAGTCTCCGAAATGCTATCATATATAGAAATAGATTATTTAAAAAAAAAATTTCAAAGATAAACACATTACTAAATTCTTCAAAGCTTGGTTAACTGCGTTGTGATCTCTTACTATTTTCAATTCCACATAAAACGCTGGAATAGAGATCAGAAAAATCTTATTATATATTACACAAACATATTGCATTAGACACTTATTTATTATAGAATACTTTTTAAAATAAAATATATTGAATAAATTTTCGGAGGTCCAAGAATTTCTAAAATATCCAATACAGTGATACTATGAAGTGCAAAATCTCGTGACATTTAAGAATTTATACAAGGAATAATTTTATGTTCATATCATCTTATAGTTCACTGAAGGAATCGTGAAAAATTAATAAACACTTTATATACATAAGAAAAACTTCATTTCACAAATGCAAATCGAAAGAAAACATTCACGAAATGTTTGTTACTCAATTTTAAGTTGGGAATATAGTTAGCGCGTAATATTATATGCGCGTGTATAGTATATGAATCGCAAATTAATATTATTAATGTGCAAATTATATTAAAAAATTTAGATCAGAATTTTTTTAATAATAAATGCAATACTTTTTTAATTGACTTTACATAAAGTGCATATGACATGTTGATTTACTTTAAATATAATTTTGAGAAATATTCTTTGAAGTATGTGTATAGAATGGGGCTCCACGAAAACACTTTCTAGTTTTAGAGATTCCGCGAAAGCACTTTCAAATCCTAGGGGTTCCGTGAGTTGAAAAAGTTTGAAGACCACTGCTCAAAAGTATTGGCTGAATCTTTAACTTTACTGAACAATATATACTGGAGATCTAATCTCGAGATTCAATGAAAGAAGAAATATGAATAATGAAGAATTTTTCTTTGAGATTTAAGTGAACTTTAAATTATTTCAATGTGATAGAAAAAGAAAAGAAAAAATATATACCATCATTGCCCACTAACCCTCTCCCCCCTTCGCTGGGAATTTTGAAATGTTATATTACCACATATTGTTCTTAAGTTATATTTAACATAATTCTAGCATTGTACTACCGATTGCATTCAAAAATATTTTTACAGGTTAGCCTTCTGATTTAAAAAGAAAATTACTTGAATTTTTGAAATGTAAGTATAATTATCTATTTTACGATCCCATAATCCTCTTTCCTAGATTTGATATCAGCAAAACCCCTTTTTAGTGGGTCTTTACTCAACAAAAAAACATGTTTTCCAAATTTCAAGTCTGTAGATGAAATATGTACAAACGTAAATTTTTATTTATAATGCCTAGCAACCCCCTCTTGAGAGTTGAGTTCTATAAAATCCCGTTCTTAGCATAACTTTATTCAACAAAGAAACATGTTTGTCAAATCTCAAGCCTGTAGGTGTGATAGTGTAAAAACGGGAATTTTTGTTCATAACGCCTTCCGTAGAACTTGTGAAGGCCGCGGTAACCCAGTGGTCAAGGTAACGGACTCGGGCTAAAGGTAACGTTTCATATGTATTAATTACATGTTGTTGCCATGTGTTTTATATAGGATAAGAAAGACGAGAGATAGTGAACAGAAACATATAATACAAACACTGAAGAACATAGACTTCTATTTCAAACGATGATCCCAGCATAGAACAGAATTTCCATTCGAGACGGGAATCCATTTGAGACGAAAGTCCGACTCCTTTTCCGAAAATACATCCATACCTTATTCGGGATTCGAACCCGAGTCCACTCGACTACAAGCCAAGTATCATAGCCATCATACTAAGTGGGGTGGCTATTAATTACATATTTACTTATTTTGAGTGGAGTTGGAAAAGAAGGGATTATTGCTCGTTAAGGAGTTACGTCAGGTTCGCAATTATACGGATTGATATCGGGTAGAGCAACATTCTACGGAGTTTACTGACAGTCTTTGAAAGAGCGCTGGTGGTCGCGGTAGCCTAGTGGTCAAGGTAACAGACTAGTGGTCGACGTGTCATGAGTTGGAGCCGAAAACCACTGAAGACTCACCCTGTAAGGGAGTGATGCACGTTAAATCTGTCGAGGCTCAAACGTCCTCCCGTTGGTGTCGTGTGGAAGTTAAGAGAGGTGTTGACTTCGTCTCTTGACCATGGTTCAAAATTATGAGGTCCGTCTCCAAAAGACCTCCAGTATCTGTATAGTGCAACGTTGACATTCACTCAATCATTCCACAGAACTTGTTCTTAACTGATCTCTGATCAACAAAACTGACATGCTTATCAAATTTTAACATTGTAGGGGTCTAATAGTTCGCACAAAAAAAAATTTTTTTTGTCTATAACGTGTTCACATCCCCTTAGAAGTTGATTTCCACAAAACCCATTTCTAGCGGATCTCTAATGAACAAAAGAAACATGCTTAGAAAATTTCAAATCCGTGAGGTTTACAGTTTCGGATATCTCGTGATAAATGAGTAAGTGAGTGAGAATCGCTTTTCCATTATACATATAGATGATAAATATATTACAGAAACCAATAAAGGAGAGACAGAGAAACCAATTAATAATAAGCAACATAAAGATTCTATTCATTTGATAATACTTTAATATATCTTTATATTTTTGAAATTTATTAAAAGACATTCAAAGGAACAAGATATCTTGGATTAATTTCAAAAAAGTATGTATAAATATATTCCAATTTTTTTTTTTAAAAAAAAGAATTCCCTAGAAAAATTCAAGATGGTGAACAAATAAATAATGACTGACGCTTCAAACGGAAAAAAATAAGTAATAAAATAAATTTGTGGTTTTCTGTATCCCTTACTTAAAACCAAAACAAGAAGTAATGACAAGTATTTATTCTTTCATCAATATTCATAAAGAAAGTTAATGGATTCTATACAATCTTCTCTTCTTCATCAAAAAGAAATTATTAAAACTGTAATTCAAGATTTATAAACTCTTCTTTTTCCATCCGAACACCATTTCCAATAAATTCATTTTCTCTTCAAAGCATTGAGCGTTCTCAAATCCAAGAGGACGCCAAAAACCATTCACCCACAAATTTTCCCTCATAAAAGAACGGAAGGCTTATATCTTCAGGTGACCGTCTCTTTTGAAAAGGGCTTCTTCTTAATCTGGGCTTAGTGGAAACTTGGCCCAACGACTCTTGATACATGCCTCCAATTTGCATAGTAAACACTCCCTGCGCAGAATCTCCCTCTCATTTAAATATGCATAGCCACTTCACACAATGGTGTGAAGTATAATATTTCATGCTTAGTTAAAAAGATAGAAAAGTTGCCTTAATCTTCCGAGAAGCAGAGGGATTTTTTCTCCTTTTCTTCTCGCAATTTCTTCAATCGAATTAACTTTTCTCTGCTGGTTTAGAGACGATAAAATATAATTAAGGAGTTATGCCAGCAGCATCCGAAGGGATAAAACTATAAATATCTTGGAAAAGATTAACAATGGAATTGTCTTAACTCGAGCATATTTTTGTGGTTTTCTTAATCGTATTTAATTCGAGCACTTTTTGTTAGAACGAAGTGCGCATTTTTGGAATTTATAATCTGGAAGGTAAAACGCCTTGTAGATGTAAGTTTCTTAAAAGGAAGGAAATCTTTCGGTTTTATAACCTAGTTATCTAGATTAAATGTAAGTGAAGTTTCAGTAAGAATTTTGAGAAAAAATACTTTAAAAATAGTGAAAGGATATACATGGTGGGACGTGGGAACTTCCTGTTTTGAAAATTCAGTAAAACACACATGTTTCATTTGATTTTATTGTTATTTTCCACCTACCACACAACATTGGAACTTTGAATTTACACAGTTTTAAGCACAATGTCTTTTAAATTTCGCTCTCCACTGATGCAGTCAATTTCGAAAACTTTGAGTCATCTTATCAAGCATATCGATCGGGATATTATCACTTTTGGCTCGAATGTTCCATAGCTTTTAGAGGGTTTTAGAGTGATCTTTGTAAACCAGATATAAGAACTGAGAGGTCCTTTCAGACCCGCCTAGAGCTGTGGGAGGAAGGGAAGGATGACTAGCCGTTTCAATAATCAAACTATTTATTGAACACACAATTTATCAATACAATTCAAATATTTTAAACGAGAAGAGATGTTCTTAATCTAAGCAATATGTGGATTAATAACGAGATGCGCGAATGATGAGAAAACTTTAAATATCAACCCTCTTATTTCAGGATTAAATCTACTATCCCAATTATCTGAGCAATAATTAAACTTTAGGACCAATCGTCACTTTAATCCTTTCGCCTATCCAATACCTGAAATGCGCTATAAAATAGTATAATACCTGATCAGTAGCAATATATCCTTCTTCTCACATTCTCTCTCTTAGCTTGAAAACCTAGACTATGTATATAGCCAACCTATTAAGAATAATCAAGTTTTCTTCTTCAGAGGGTTGGCTGTGAATAAACTCGAATTGATAGACCGAGGATTATATTAAAGAAAGGACGCCGATAGATCCGTCACATAGAGACTTGAGATAACCCACAGGAAGTAATCAGGAGGGGATAAATCAAGTGAGCACTCAGGCCAGTTTAAGCCCCCTCACAAGGAGATCAATCATTAGGAGAAGGCTGCTCTGAAAACACCCATGGAAACCCTGGAAGTGTAGGCTGAAACCCCTCGCCATCAAGTTCCCTCTCTTGGAGATTGGGTAAGAAAAATTGTTGGATCATTGTCACATGCATAGGTCTGAATTGACACACGAACTCGTTCCACATTTTCAGGTGTTCTAATGGTCTTTGGAGATCCATTCCTTTCTTTGGAGACATTCCCCGTTGCTCGGAAGGCATCCATTCACATTAAAACACATTTCCGATCAGGAGCACGACCTCGTGGCTGAATATCGAAGTGACGACAAAAAGCACGTTGCACTGCAATCATCGACCGACAGTTTGAGAAATACACCTCCACGACAAAAGCACGTTACTTACTCGACTACAACATATTTGCGACTGAGATGAGCGGAAACACGAATATCCCACTCCATCCCTTCCACCGAACCCCTTCCTCCGCCACTCTCCTTCTTACGAACATCACTGCAACATGTTTAAAATAGGAAATTCCCACGCCCCACCCAGTAAATTGAACAATAAAATTTTTATACGTACGGAATAAAAGTGTAGTGTTAAAATAGAATCGCAGAAAAATAATAATTTAAGAATTGCATTCATTGCATTGTACTGATCCTTTTCAGGGGGCTAAAGAATAACTTTTAAAGAATTCAAAAACTGTTATATTTCTAATAATTCGATAAATATTTGAACATTAACAAATGGCTACAAAAATTAAATATTTTAAAATAAAAAATTGATGTAATCGATAAAGTTGCAACCTATTTCTATCTATTGCAGAAAAATGAGTACATAAAAAGTAATTTAACTTATTCGGTACTTAATTTTTTTAGTTTATATATCTTAACGAATAGTTTCATATAAATTTAGTTTTCGCATCGTAAAAACATTTGTTTTATTTTCGGGACCAGCTTTGTTTTGTTACCACCAAAACGAAAAGTCTGAAGTTATAATTTATTCTCAAGTAAACGAAAAATGTATTAGCTTCATGTTATCAAATAAACAATTATTAACAACTAAAATAATTCTTAACAGTTTGAAACAGATTATGCGTAAATTTAGGTTTAAAAATTTTTGCCTTGAGAAACACTTAACTAACTTGATCTTATTTAGGGTTAAGTACGGGAATTTATAGAGTAATACACTAATAAACTTTAGTTAGATACATAATTAATCTTTTATACGGTACATAATTAATCTTTTTTGACGATAAATCTGTTTAATCTATTATTGGTTCCCTCAGACACTGTCTCTAACACCATTGTTTCTTCAAGGCAGAGTTCAGTCCGCCCCATACCTTATTCGGGGCATCATGCCATGTCGCACAGATGAGTCATAAATCGCCATATCACTCCGACGCAAAATACAAAATCCTACGTATATTTTCTTCACAATAGCGGACCATCCTTTCTCAACACATGTGTAGTAAAGCCACGTGTTAAACGAAAGATATGGATGACTGACTACAAGTGCGGCCGGTTTATTGTCCACTTGAAGAAGGAAAGCAATAAAAGTGTCTATTTGCTTGAGGAACTGAGAAACACAAAGAAGGGATGACAGACCGATGATCATCAAAGAGGCTACGTTACAGGGGAAACACTAAGAGTAGCACAAACCATGTTTGCAACAGGACTCTACATGATAGTGAGTGTCCGAATTATCGCATGTTGTAATCTGGCCAGTCACAAATTTTACTTCGAAATATTGAGTGTACCCAAACGTATTGTTTTAGTTCGAAATATCAAGAATTTTTCTAGGGGCTGAGCATATACTTCGAATTAGCGAGAGGTTCGTATTATCGAAGGTTTGAATTAGCGTGAGTCGACTATGCAAGCAAATAGTTATTTGGTTGAGCGAAAAGTGCCTAATAATCATATAGAGATTGACACGAGAGAAAGATCTGGGATATATAAATTCACTGGAAGACAGGAAGTGTCTTCAGGAATGGCTTTCTTGAGAGTAAAATAAATTTTACGCTCTTGGGGGCTTGAATTAATAAATTACTTTCTGGATATATATTTGTATTGGTATTTTGATTGAAGGAATAAAATTAAAAATTTCAATGTGTCTTCTATGAACTTGGCTTATATGGTTTCGGCAGAATCTGTTTCGTATCACAGTACACGTTTATACAAATGACGATATTATTCGCTAAAACAGAATGCCTTTATTTTGTTTCTGTGAACTTAAATAGTTACAAAAATTACTCATTGGTAAAAAAAATCTAGAAGACCATTATATTGAAAATGTCATTTTATTTTTAACTCATATAAAGGTAATTTATAAGTAGAAACATTTATTTTTTCAAGTAATTTATTCTGAAATATATTATTTGAATACGACTTTTGCGAAATTTTTATTATCAAAAACAAAACTTTTTAGCTTTTTAAATTATTTTGAATGAAATTACTGAGTAGAAAATGTATTTATATACCTGAGAATAATATAAATTCTGATAAAAAAAATTGAGAGATCGTTAGCAGTGACTTAAACTTAGCACATGATTTTAAATTTCGTCGTTGGAGATCGTGTGCTATATATTTCCAAAAATACTAGCGGGATTTGAAAGAATGTGGGCCAATTTTCATAGAACAAGAAATATCGATTACTCAGTAGACTGGATTCAAACCTACTCGATTATAAATTGTGTTCAGTAATAGAGATAAAGGTATACAAAAAATGGTATCCCAATTGGAACAGTCTAAAATGTTTTTAAAGAGAACAGTGTTGGAAATTCTCATAGTGTAGTGCATTCTGCTATAGATAATTTGCCAAAGGTACTTAAAGCCTTGGTGAAGTCAAATGGGGTGTATTTTGAATAATAGATGCAATGCGTTAAATTTAGAGATAAATAAAACTTTATGAAGATTTAGTTTCAATTTTGATCTCTTCACACACACAAAACTCCTTTATATATAACTCATATGTAATTTATCAGAACTTATACCACAACTAGTTACATATGAATAAGTACTTTGAATCAATAAAAATACATGTATAGAATTTTCTTCATCGTTTTTTTTAATTTTATGATCCGCACGTAACAATTGTCAAACAAGTTAAAGGAAACGGAAATCAGAACAAATGTAAAATATTCAGAAATATTATTTTCATATTGAAAAAACCAACATTATTTATTTTAAAAAATCAAATTTTCAGTTAGAAACCAGATAATAATTGCATTTTAAAGTCTATATATTTTGAAATATTTGATATACAGTGAAAATCATTCAACACGAAACTGAGGGGACTGAAATACTTTTTCTTGTTAAAGGATATTGCAAAAAAGAGCATATATTCAACAAAATAAAGTTTATTAGAGTACATTTTATTTACATAAATATGTATATATGCATGTATTTAACAAAAATCAATGAAACAAAAACATTTACAAGAACTTAATGAAATTTAATACAAAATTTCTTAAGTTTTTTGAAAAACAAAACCTTTATTGAGTTTTTGGAAAATAATCTGCTATTTTTCTTTGCCTTGTCTGTTTAAGCATCAAACTTTCAGCAGATTATTTGATGCCATCCATTTTGTTATTCATTTCATCATTGGAATGTGCGTCTAAATAATTGCGCATACTTTTTATGATGTTCCTCTTTTTGGAAGAAATGGGAATAGAAGCTGCCTTATTCATTTCATTTTTTCGACATCGGAATCTGCATCAATGGTACTTTTTGAGCTTAGAACAAATTCCAAAATGTCTTTGTCTGCCATAATTCGGGTGGTAGGCACATTATTCTCATCTACAGCAACGAATGCTTCCGATGATACAGTAGGACAGTCCAATAATACAGAATCTTTCTCAAATATTTTGTTATGTATTAGCTCAGTTTCAATATCCTCCTTCTCCAGAAGGGAAATCTTTTCGGTTAAGCGATTTTCGTTTCGTGTTAGGAGAAAAAAATATCTATATGAAAATACATATTAGTTTGTCGGGACCGTGTTGTATTATTTCGTGTTTACTGATACTTCGTCTTAAACGTTTTCGCCTCTACCCTTTATCTATCGCATTATGATTTACAGTAATTTTTTCATGCAATATTTTTTTAATCACTGCTTTGAAAATTAAGGGTTATACATAAATAAAATACTCAACTTTGGGGAAATTTAATTCGTTAGAACTAATTAAGTAAGTTGGTACTTTAAAATACCGTCAGTGCACAAAGGTCTCAAATATTCTCCTAATACGAAAACATGGAAGGACTTTTTTTAACGCAGTTATAACTCTTAAAAGTGCTAAATAACCAGAGAACGCTAATACTTTACAGCACAAAATATTTATTTTTAAAGATTATTAAATTTTTAAAATTTAATTACTTTTTTACGCATAAAAACAGCTCTTACACATAAACTTAATTTGATGATATTCAAAGAAACAGATTTTCTTTTATTAATACACAAAAATTCATTACACGCTGTGAATTTTGAGTAAGGTTTCGATTAAATGTTTTTTAAAGCACTGCATCCTGGGGTAAGAAATGTTGTATTTTACTGCACCTTGAATCTTGTTCAGTCTCCTGATCGTCATCTTAAAAATCTAACGAAAATTCCAGAAGATTATTTGCTGGGACTTCATCATCTGTTAGTACATCACTGATTTCAGATGGTAGGTTCAGTAATAAATCCAAAGCCTCACAAATACTGAGAGGCCGTGGTAGCCAAGTGGTCTAGGCATCGGATCACGGCTAGCGTGTCATGATTTCGATCCCAGTACCGCTGAAGACCCGCCGTATAGGGGAGCGATACACGTTAAATCTGACGAGAGCCCAAACGTCCTCCCGTTGGTGTGGTAGTTAGGAGAGGGGGCCAGCTCAGGTGTCGTCCGCGTCACTTGACCGTGGTTCAAAATTACGTGGACCGTCGCCAAAAGCCTTCGTGAAGTTGAACAGTGTGACGTTAATAATCACTCACTCGAAGACTGAGCTTCTTTTTTCTAGACTTCTAAGAAAAGGAAATAATAATAATAATAAGCACCTTTAAAAGCTCTAATTATCTCTCAGTTACACTTAAAGAAATTAAAATGTTCTTAATTTTTGATTAAGAATAGATATTTCATTCAAAAGTATTGCAAAAAAAACTTAGGTTTAAAGTTCAAATTTTTTTTGAAAACTTTAAAATAAAACAATAAAAAAGAAAAACGAATAAGAAAGAAATGCCAACAAAAAAGCGTAAGTCTATAGCACTATAGTGATGACGCTACCAACGCAACCAATAACAACAATAAACCACACGGACAGAAAAAAAACTAAGTTCTTGCTCTAACATCCAGTGTGCTGCCGGTACTTATAAGTACCACAAAGTTATTCAACTGTAAAATTAATTCTATACACTGTTCACTTAAAATAAATAGTCAAATCGTTTTCTAAGGTCTTAACTAACATACAAAAAATAAGACCCTTACCTTTTTACATTAAATACTTTTTCGGTACAAAAATGACAATCTTCGCAATCCGATCAAAATGTCAGCTGAAAACGCATTTTCTGCTTTAAAACTGTATATTCGCTTTTCCCGCCAAAACACTCATCATAGAACCTGTGCTGCCACATGTTTCCTATAAGAGTGGAATTAAAAGGGTGCTCCTGCCAAACATCGTCAGAATATTCGTAAAAACTGTTATTCTATGTAATTTTAAAGAGGGTGGTACTCGTCGGTAGATAAAGGGTTAAACATGTGTTTCACTGTATTCTGCATTCTATGGAATGGGTTTTTCATGAAATATCTTTCAATATCTCACTCCAGATATTAAGAAGATTATCATCTCCAACTTTGTAAGCTTCGATAAAATTCTGAGTTTTTGAATTTCCTACCTAATCGTGTACCTTATAGTGGAATAGCCTAACTCACTTCGTTCCCCCATCCTCTGAACTGAGCCATTACCTCTAAATTTGAGAGGATTAACTTAATCTCTCTGTGCGGGTAACTGCAACGCCCTTCCTAACGAAGATTAAGTGTAGAATCAACTTAATCCGGCCTGTTCCATAATCCATATACGAAGTAAAATCCCCCGCATCCTCTTTTGAGGTGCTTCCACTCGCTTCGCCGATCTTAATCTCATTGCGAGGATTTTCAGTAAGTGAATTCTGAAAGTTATAATTCTGGATAAGCACGCAATTTACTTGTCAAAGAAAATGAAAGATCTTTGTGAGGAGTAAGTCTTATCCACTTTGATGTTGAAGCTATATTAAAAGGTAACTTAAGGATTATTTTCTAAAAAAAAGTTTCTCATTATGACTTAGTAACATCCAACTTGTCATTTAAGTTTCCTGAGTATAAAATAATGATGCATATTCGATTGATGTACACTGGTGTCCAAAAGTTAAGCATAAATCGTAAAATGCGAAAAACATGGAGTAAATGTTCGTAAAATTATTCCAAATTTCTTGCGGATATTAATTGGGTGAAAAATAAACATTGGGTTTATGCAAAACTTTTCACGTCCTGCGCGAAACGCCGGCGCATGTCGGAACGCGGAGAAACCGATTCACGCAGCATAGGCAGTTCAGACAAGTTTCGCGCAACTGCTGAGCGAAGGAACGTTGTTAACCATCAAACAAGGTGAATGATGGCACAAAGACGCCAATTGGACATGTTTACGAAAGGAAGAATCGTTGGAATGCTGGAATCCTCACGATCACAAACCGAAGTGTCTCGAATTCTGAATGTGGACCAGTCTGTGATCTCAAGACTGTAGCAGAGGTTTCAAAGAACGGGAGATGTTACCCGACAACCAGTATCAGATCGACCAAGAGTCACAACCCCTCGCCAAGACCGATATCTGGTAATAAGTGCGCACATCATAGAGGGCATTACTGCCAGAGCACTGGGTTCGGCGCTCACAGTCGCCACAGGAATACGAATTTCGAGACAAACTGTTTACAGGAGACTCAATCATGCTGGCCTGTATGCCAGAAGACCAGCAGTTTGCATTCCCCTCACGTCTGCGCATAAACGCGCTCGTTTGAACTGGAGTTAGAAATATCAACATTGGGGTGTGGGAGAGTGGGTCAATGTGATGTTCAGTGACGAGTCCCAGTTTAGTCTGAGTAGTGATTCTCGGCGGGTAGCAATATGGAGAGAACGTGGAACACGTTTTGAACCAAGAAACATAACGGAAAGACATCATTTTTCATCAAGGGGAGTAATGGCATGGGCAGGCATCATGATGGACGGCCGCACAGACCTCCATTTCTTTGACACGGGGTCTGTGACTGCTCAAAGATACAGAGACGAAGTTCTTGAGCCTTATGTTCGCTTGTTTCGAGGTGCTGTCGGTCCTGACTTCATATTCATGGATGATAATGCGCCATGTCACCGAGCGGTGATGATTGATGACTTCCTTGAAACGAAAAACATCCAGCGCATGTCGTGGCCTGCGAACTCCCCTGATTTAAATCCAATCCAGCATATATGGGTATGCTCGGGAGACAAATTGCAGCCCTTTCGCACACACCAAGCTCCGTTACAGAACTGAAGAGAGCTCTCTAAGAAGATTGGAACCATTTGAGCCCACAACTCATTCATCATCTCGTAGCAAGTATGGTAAATCGCTGTGCAGCGTGCCTGGCTGTCAGAGGTGACCACACGCCTTATTAAACTGCAGCATCAGTATTTTATTTAATGTTTTCTTTCATTTTTTCTTTAAAGTGTGAATCCTTGCTATGCTCAGTTTTTTTTCAAACCGCTTCATTGGATAATAAAATTAATTATTATCATTCTTTCGATTTGCTTCCTTATTTTATAACCATTTTACACTCTCATATCAAGTTTCCCGCCATTCTGATTTACAGTTTCTTCTTTATTCACATAATTATCAATTATGCTTAACTTTTGGACACCATTGTATTTGAATAACATTGTTTTAACCTTTGAGTTGAAAATAAACTTGGGGACAAAAACTTCTTATATTTGAAGCTAAATTTACTGAAAAAAGAGAAAAATTAGGAATAATATATCTTAAAGAATATATCGTAGTCATAATTGCTAATCACTGTCGTAATATTGGGTATAAGGGAAAGTTCTGTCCCATTTTTGAACACGAGCACTTCGGTGCATTTTTTATCCTTAGCGAGAATTCAGATCCAACAGAAATCAGTTTAAACCAGTGCTTCTCAAACTTTAATATTCGTGGCCTAATATTCAATCATAATTTTCATCGTGCTTCCTCATACAGTAACAGTGTATTGAATTCAATAATAGTATACTTTGACGCTAAAACTACGATACGACTTTAACTTCTTAAGTGCCAACGGCGTATATAAATGTCTCGCTCATCCAAAGCATTATTTTTCACGGACGTATATACACGGCGTTCCGAAGTACGATTTTTCTGTGCACTGCTATCCATAAAATTATTCCGAAGGCTTTGGAATGCAATAAAAGGACCCAGACAATGTTTGCAAAGGATTTATTTATTTCACAGATTATTTGCTTCTTTATTTCTCCCCTCCCCCCAACATCCCACACGCGAGCAAACGTAGAAAACGGTTAACATTAGGGAGCGAATCGTGTAACTTTTGATTGGAAGTTAAGCTATTAATTATAAATCGCACAAATTATTAAGATTAGTGTTAATTCTTGTATATAATTTTATATATGACAATCTCATGGTTCACTGGTAATTATTAAACTTGTTCTTAACTGTATAATGTTAAATTAATTTTAAAATACATTGTGTGTGTAGCACTGATACATTTAAAAGTGTAATCCTACACTTAAAGTGTAATACATTAAAAGTGTAAAGTTATCAGAGTAAATATGTATTTTATTTTTTTATTGTACAAGTGTATTATGTTTGCTTACTTTTAATAACTTAATAATTTTTTTAAATAATCTTTTGTTTTCAGCTTTTCAATATGCTCGCCCCCCCCCTCGTAGAGTTTTCACGCCTCCAAGGGGGGCGCGCCCCACAGTTTGAGAAACGCTGGTTTAAACAGTTAGAATAGTATACTATAGAGGATTTATAGATATTTTTTGCAACTTCGTTAGATTTTTTAAACTTGTAAATCTGTCAACATGAATGAAGAAAACGGGCACTTATATGGTATTGTATGAGTTCCGAAAAGGGAGTAACGCGATGGAGGCAAAAAGAAACTTATGTGACGTATTTGGAGAGGAAGCAGTATTAGCTCGCACAGGTCAAAGAAGGCTTAGGAAATTTTGTTTAGGTGGTTTTTCTTTGAAAGATGAATCCAGACTAAGGAGGTCATCAGATGTGAGTGACGAAGTGCCAAGCAGTATGATCAGGAGAAATCCCAATTTAACTTCCACAGAAGTGGGCTTCAAGCTTGGAATTTATCAGACTACTGCTTCGGATTACATTAGGAGGCTTGGTTTCGGGTTCAAACTCTCTGTTTGTGAACCCCATGAATTAAGCGAAAAAAATTTGATGGATAGAATTTCGATATGTTCTTCAAACCTTGATAGTCACCAAAGAGGGCCGTTTTTGGATCACTTGGTGACTGGAGTTGAAAAGTGGCTAAAGTGCAAACACGTGGTAAGGAAAAAAAACATAAGTTTACAAAGAAGAGACACCATCATCCACATCCAAAGTTGGCATGCATCAGAAGAAGGAAATGTTGCGGCTGTAATTTTTCCAGTATTAATGCCACTGAAAATCGGGTGTGGCTTAGAATCGAAGGCAAAACATTTGTTGGATGGAGGAAATTAAGTTTTCACCCTTTTCAAAAGGAAAAATGTAACTGTCCATTCTAACCACTTGCATCGATGACTTATCCCATTCTACAGGTTGTCCTCAGTTTTCGGTTTATCCTAAACATCGTTGTTTGGTCATATTTAGGAAATTTTTGTGCATATGCTTTCTTTTAATTACCTAAATACCAAAGATATAGGTAATAGCATCTAAACGAGTTTACTATGACGCAAGTAATAGGAAAAAGGAAAGCAATTTTATATGCAGAGACAAGAACGGAAGTTGAGCAGCGGCCACTGAAAATTTGACACAAATGAAGCAAATATACATCGATGGCGTAAGCAAAATGATACAGTTTTTGCTTGTAAAGATTCAAAAGTCCAAAAAATTCTTTTGCATTCTTCAAAAATCCATTCTTTTGAAAAATGCTACACAACAAATGCATTGGATGGCACGGTGGGAAAAAACACTGCCTCCGGCACCAATTCCGAAGTCAGTTGTGACAATGGGAGTGACGAATTATTTTCGAAACATGATACTGACGGTTAGAGTATTTTATGTTAATGTATGTATTTGAAAGTTTTTAATACTGGTAATTGCATAAATAAGTTTTTAACTTCTTATTACTTCTCATTCATTTTTTTTTTAAATTTCTTAAGTGTCGTATATTAATTAACCTTTTATAGAACTTTTTTTTATTTTTTTCTCAATAACGTGTGTTGAATTAGGGGTGCGTATGAGAATCGATTATGGCTTAGATTCTAGTTAATACAGTATTTAATATAATCATTAGAGCACAGATTCCCAAAAGAAAAATAATCCACCTAATTATTATTTACTTTGAAAGTATACTTATTTACTTCTCACATTTTTTTAAAAGTGATTTAAAGTTTAAACATCGATATTTACCTGCACACAAACATTTATTAAAATTAATTTTCCTCCACAAAGCTGTTCGGGACAGGAAACTCACTGAAGATGAATTCCATTCGCTGATCTATTTTCTCTCATAAAAGAATGGAGAACCCACACACCGGGGTGGTCGTCTCTTTTGAAAAGGGGTCTTCTTAAGAAGGACTTAGAGGAAACTTAACCGAAACTCTAACTTTTGACGCACGCTTTCAATTTGCATAATAAACACTTTCTAAATACCTTGTATCATTAAATGTCTAGAGCAGCACTTTACAGTACGTGGCATTCTATTTTTCATACTTGATTTAAGAAGATGGAAATTTTGCTTTTTAAGTCTTTTTCAAGGTGGAAAAGAAGAGTAATATTTTTATTTTATTTTACACAAAGCAGTTAAGTCTGTTTAAATTACTGTGGAATTTTATGTTCAATAAATATCGTTAAGATCATGGAGGCTTAAGGAGTTGTACCTGCAACACCCAACGGGATAAAACAATAATTTTCTGTGAAAAAGGATTAGAAGAGCAGTTGTTTCAACCTTGAATACACTTTTCGTCCTTTTTCAAGCAGTATTTCCCCTAATCTCCTTAATGAGAGGGATTTTTGTAGGAACGCAAACATTTTTAGGGATTTATGTTCTGAGATGCGTTACCCGTAAATTAGATTTTTTTTAAAGAAAAAAAATAACATATTCTCGTAATCTTTTATTTTCTATTTGCAATTCGTTTGTATATGTTAACATGTCATACAATTATTGGAGGATGCAATATATTATGTGTTATCTTAATTTAGAAATTGTAAGAAAAAAATGAAAACTAGAAAGGATATAAAATGAAAAATTTGTTAAACTTCCTTAAAAATGTTAAAGGTAGAAAATAACTTGAGTTTTAAAGCTGAAAGTGAAAACTTGTTTCCAAAAAATAGAAAATCAAATTTTGCAATTAATTAAATACTTAAATGAAAAGCTATAATATTCAGAAACAAATATAGCTCAATTTATTTTTAAAATATTGTTGCGTTTTCAAGAAAGATACCGAATGCTATTTTGATACTAATAAAAGATTTGGAATTAAGTATCTAAGTAAATTTGTATAGATGAGGCTTTCCAAAGTTAGACAAATTAGGAAAAAAAAGTATTATTTATTTAGATTTTTTATAAAATTATAAAAAAAAGATGTTGTCAATAGTTCATAACATATGGTATGAAAATTGTTATACATGTTAAAAACTAAAGTAAGAATATAATTATCTATTTTTCTACAAAAACAG